>BSBK01008174.1:295000-407662 GCA_027943335.1 Chamaecyparis obtusa | reverse complement strand
TATGTATATATATATATATATGTATATATATATATCTATATATATATATATATGTATATATATATGTATATATATATGTATATATTCTTGTAACTTTCACTCATTATTTATTGTTGTCCTAAATGTTTTCAAATTATTTTCTTGTATTGTAGCTCAAGCGAGCATACCAGCAAGAAATAACTAGGAATAAAACCTCTAGTTGTAGCTCATGTTGACTTGAAATCTATACATGTGATAACATCATCTTGGACCCTAGCCAAGTCTGAAATACAAAGTTAAAAATCCCAATGATACATCAACCCATAAAATATTTCCACACTAATACATTTTCTTCAATAGGTTTACAACATGTTATCAACATATCATCTACATCAGCTTAGTTCTTTAATAAGGATCCTACATATAAGAAGAAGCATTGCAACTAATTCTTCTTCAAAGATGTAGCTCACAATGTGTACTCTTTAGCCCACACAACATCTTACAACCACCAAGATATCTCAAGAATATTTGTCACTTGCTTAATATAGAAACATAATCATAAATATTTTAAATAAGACTCAATTAAGAAAGTTCAACCATGCATTGTATCATATTGCTATAAATAACTTTACCTTTGATCAATCTTGATTTTGGATCGTTTTGATCTCTAGCTAGCAATATATAAATTATAAATTATCAGAAAGCTAAGGATCCTCAAACATTCCAATGTGTTGTGAGCACTTTCCTATCCCATTTAAATGCCAAATTGATGATAGAAATTATAGTTGTGTCCTACATATCAATCTGTACAACAACCACTAAGGTCTCCACAAAAAATGTTAGACAATCATAAATAAGATTTTTGCATAAAGAAAGCTAATAAATGATTCACCTTCTTCATCCTAGAGAAGTAATATAAAATTCATTTCACTTCAATAATCTCACTCAGGCATGCATATAGATTATACTATTCTAATTTTCTGCTAATTCAAGAGAGAGGTTTGCATGTGCATTTTCTATTTTTTTTCTCAACTTCAATCATTAAGCCTAACATATTATTATTTTGTAATATATTCAATCTACATTCTACAAAATCTTCAATGCCTTGTTCAACCATTTCTCTTTTTAACATAATATTACCAGAAAATAGAATGTGAGAGAGAGAGAGAGATAAGCCAATTCAACTATAATACAACTCAAAACAAATTCAAATTTATTAATCTAAGATTATCTCCATCATTACTTGCTCAATACTTCACTTCTAAATTTGCATATTCACAAATCTATCTTTGAATTTAATTTCTCAAATTTGATCTTATTCTACACTGCATTAATAAATTATATATGTTCATCTAAGTGTCACATTTATGTGAATTAATAGAAATATAATTCAGATTTCATATGTCATTTATTTGGATTTGATTCTGATTTTGTCAATGTGAATAAGATCAAGTTCAAATTGACCTTAATAAATATATGATAAGACTACTCTATCCTTTTATTCAAAATCTAATATACATCATTCAGAAGTTATCAACCACTTACTACACTAACATTGTACCAATATTGTGATAGATCCCACAAGTGTTAGAAGTTTAAATAAATGCAACTAGATATAATAAATATATGTATTAATTATGTGGATGAATACATGACAATATGTATATATACATGTGTGTGTATGTATGTTGATATATATATAGCCATTAAACCAATTACAATAAATATCATATCTTAATACGATATTAAGATCATAACAACATGATCATAAGTGAAAGATGAGCATTAAAAAGGTTCTAATGTTAACAATAGATTATCTTTAATTGTTATCCACCAACAGCCAAATAGAATTAAATTCACGAACCTATACCGATCGATCATATAACTACGATTTTGATAACACCTTTCAATTTATGTATGTTAGTGATGCCCAATACAAACTATCAAGAATTACAATTCGTAACATTTAACAATTTGATTCACATATATATATATATATTCAATTCCATCCTAAAACTTAGTTGAGTGTCATTTCATTTGTAAAATACTTAAACTAAAAGGAAATTATAAGACATTAATCCTTATGTATATTAATATGCTTAGATCCATATATACTATTATAACAGTCATTCAAAAGAAGGCATACATTTAAATAGCATATATTCATTGATAAGTGGAAGAGTATCCAAAAGCTATATATTTTCATCACTGTTAATATAAAATAGTCTTACAGTGGAATTTATATGCAAAGTAACTCCCTAACTAGAGATATCATTTGTACAAAATTTGAAAAAATGTAGCTACCTATGGAAAGTATCAACTATAAACCCAAGTACTACGAGGACCTATAATCCCTACGAGTCTAAGAAAAAAATTACATAAAAGAAGTCATCACTCGCCCCCAACAATCTACCAACCCTGCTACGCTAGAAAATATACTATAGGCTTTTACATACAGAGATATATACCCTCCTGAACTAGCATTAAGCTATTTCGAACAACAAAATTTAACCTGTCCATTAACAACACATTTTGATTTTTTTTCCTTTCTCATTGGATGCGTTGGCCTTCAATTATTTTGGCATGCCCTTGGACGATGATCCCAGACCATTCTCGGCATCCGCAGAAGAACCCTCGGTTTCAAAATTCTCTACCTCTTCAATAGCGAAAGCCCCAACTTCATCTTCAAGCATGTATTCATCAAACCAATTATTTATCATTGGATTCTTGACAGGTATGAGGTTCATGAGGAATTCCAAATTCCTCTAGATAATCAACTTCCTCACCATGAATTCCCCCATGTCCTCTGTGACCAGGATGGGGAATATAGGGACTGAATTATCTTTCTCTGTGAGCTTATCATAACGCCTTGGTTTTGGAATGTTAGATCATCTCACATGTTGGAAAGGACCCTATCCAAATCAATTAAAATTTATTTCTTAAAAAGACATCTACAGAGATTCCTAATTGCCTCTCTATCCTTTTCAACATTTTTAGCTATAGCAATCAACATGGTGGGAATCAAGGTTGGCTCTAGATCTATTATCATTGTAAACAAGTTCATGTCCTAGGATCCTAAAAATAGCCCTAAAATTATCCCATGCATAGACAACAATATTTTCTCCAATCTTTCAACCTTTACCTCCTTATCAAAATTCATTCGCCTCTTTTTAGCACTAAGATTAATGAGGGTATCCATGACTACCCAGTAAACCAACAGTAGACAGAAATGGGCAGAAATTCCTAATGCTCCTTTCCTATATATAAGCTATAAAACTTATAACCACTCAACCTGAACTACGTACTTTCGATTAGGGCTAACATCTTCCAATAATAATTAATGACTACCAAAAGATTATCAAGATGCGATATCAATATTAATCAGAAATTCATCTTACTTTTTGACTCTAATGTCATTTTCCAAAATTTGTCCAGTGAGTGATCCGGCGTGCGGTGTACTTTCTACGTTTCAGCTCTGAGTTTTCCATCTGTCATACCACATTTACTGTGGGATTCATTAGGGTTAGCCTTTAGTATGGCCCCGGCCAACTTCGGCCCAGCAGTTGATGCTGGTGCTTGAGTTGATGCTTCGGACTACCATGACACCTCCGTCGAACAAACGTCCTCGCAAGTTCATCCCGAAGGTCTTCCACAAGGTAACCCTGATATTGTTCTCAATCTTCAGGAGTTTGATTCTGCTTGTGAATGGTTAGAAAAGCATACGCTGATTGGTTACTTTGTGGGTCGCACTCCTTCTGAAAGTATACTCAAGGATTGGGTCAACAAGAGCTGGACCCCTCATGGGGTCCGTCTTGACGGTGTGCAAAACCTTACCAAAGGTTTTTTCCTTTTCAAGTTTGTTAACCCTTCTCAGATGGATGCGGTTTTTAACCGTGGTCCCTGGAATGTCCGGTCCTCCCTGCTAGTTTTTCAGAGGTGGTCTCGAGACTTTACTGTCCCTGATGACAAAAAACTTAGGGTTCCTGTTTGGGTTGAGTTCGCTGGTCTCCCTTTGCCATGCTGGCCATTCATTGAGTCTATTGCTAAGACCCTAGGCAAAGTCATTGTCATGGAACATGACAAATTTTTCAATGCTCATCCCCAGAAGCGGGTCTGTATTGAGGTCGACCTTTCTAGGGACCTCAAGGATACTATTGAAATTTAGATTGGTGCTCTCACCATCTCGCAGAAGGTGCTCTATTTGAATCTGCCCAACACCTGCTATCGGTGTCAGTCGGCAGAGCACAAGATCAAGGACTGCCCCCTAGTTACCCCTCGGGTGAAACCCGCGCCTAAAGACGCGCCGGCTAAAACCACCGAGGCTGGAAAGAAAGAAGAATGGACTATCGTTACGCGTAAAGGCCGGAATGCCTCAGGCCCTAAGATGCCACCAGCTTCTGAAGCTATTGTGTCGTCTCCAGTTGCGGTCATTGGTCATTCCCCGCCAGGTGATGTGCCACTAGTGGCGCCTATTGTGTCAAACCCTGTTTCACAGGGGATGCGCTCGGCTGTAGTGCCACCTACTCCAGAAGTGGTGCCTGCACCACCAGCGGCTCCAGTGCTCTCTTCCAGGACTATGCGCCGGTCCCGTAGTCCTGATGGCCACATGGTAGAACTGGATAAAAGGTGGTTGACCTCTGGAGAACTCCTCCCCAGTTTTGGTTCGGTTCCAGCTTATTTGCAGAATAGCTTCTCCTCTCTTGAGGACGAGGAAGCCATGCAGGAGTTTTTATGAATTTTTTGTCCTAGAACGTGTGAGGTTTAACTGACCTCCCCAGAAAGTACTATGTTCGTGATACTCACCGCAGACTTCAGTCTCTGGACGTGCTGTGTTTACAAGAAGTTAAAATTTCAGGATTTTTGCTTAACTCTGCCTGTCGTGTCATATGGCCGGACGGCATTATTTTTTCTTCTCAGCATGAAGCTGGCAAAGGTGGAGAAATTACTTTTCTGTCACCTCGCCTGCACTCTTGTGTTATTGCACATGGTTCTGACCCGAAGCAACGTGTTAGCTAGATTTTGCTTTCTTTGCACAATCATTCTTTTGGTATCATTAATGTTTATGCCCCTAATGATGCTCTTGAAAGATCTCAATTATGGTACTGGTTGGCAGATAACTTGCCTCTAGCTACTTGGGTTATGTGTGGGGACTTTAATATGGTTGAGCTGGCCACTGACAAGGAGGGCATTTTGCCTTTTCGCTGGACAGCTGGGGAGAGAGAAGCCTGGTATCACATGCGTAATAAATTGGGGCTTTTTGATACCAATGTTAACCGCCGTCAGCAGGGTGGGGTCTGGCATACTTGGTCCAATTTTCAAGCAGGTTCTGACCACATATTCAAGAGACTGGATCATGCTATGATAACGACTCAATCTTTTTTCTCTTTTTCTGAAGATCGAGGCTTACCTGTCATTCCTCTGACAGACGTTACCTTGTCTGATCATTTCCCCATTTATTTTTCCATTACCTGGCAGTCCCGAGCCAGGAGAGCTACTCAGACGCAATTTTTTCTTAACACGTCTGTGCTAACGCACAAGTCCACTATGTCACACATTTTGCAGATATGGAATCTTGAGCCTCGGCCCCACAGTGATACAGGCTGGATTCAATGGTGGAATGATGCCATCGCCTGCACTGTGAGATTTCTTCGCATTTATGGTCGTCAGCTAGCTTGCTACAGAAAGTGTGCTTATGAAGCTAACACTAAGGCTCTGGGTAGCACTTCTGAAGTGCTTACGTTGAACCCTTTTGACATAGAGCTCCAGCTTAAGCTGGCCAAGCTTCGCCATGAGAAACAAATTGCTGATGCCTATGCTGCTCATGGTGCTCAAATCAAAGCTCGCCTCCATTGGTTGGAGGTTGGCGACAAAGTTTCCAAGGAGTTTTTTTTAGGCTCTCAAAGCTCGCCATACCAATGCTGGTATTCAAAAGATTAAGCAAGGACCTGACACTCTTGCCGAGCTCCCAACCATTCTTTAGGCCTTTGTCCAGCATTATGAGCAAGTCTTTGCTTCCCAAGGCAATTCTGCTGCTCGGGATGAAGCTCTAAGGGCTTGTACTACTGTTACTCCAAACTGCCTTGCGGTTGAGCAGCGTGCCTTCTGTGAGCAATTGCTTACCATATCAGACCTCAAGGAGGCGGTCTTCTCTATGGCCAATGATAAATCTCCAGGGTGCGATGGCTTCCCTGTGAATTCTACAAGCACCTCTGGGATACTGTGGGTCCTGATTTGCACAGAGTCTACCTAGAAGTTTTTCACAACAAAAGTTTAGGCAACATTATCAATAAAGGGAATATTAAATTCATACCTAAGTCTGGCGATCTGGAGGATATCTGCAATTGGAGGCCCATCACTTTGTTGAATGTCTTTTATAAGATTATTGCTAAAGCTTTAGCGCTCAAGATCAGACATCTCCTTCCCCTCATTGTGCGGCCTGAGCAAACTGGTTTTATTAAGTCCAGGTATATTCTTGACAACATCATAATGGTCTGGGAAGGGATGGAATGGGCTCGCCAGTCCAAACAGGCTGCTCTATTCCTCAAAATTGACTTTGCTAAAGCCTATGATCGCATAGAATGGCCCTTCATTCTGGCTATGCTTCAAGCTTTGGGGTTTGGGCCGCGCTTCCTTCAATCTGTGGAAATGCTTTTTGGAGATGCTTCTACTTGCATTACCATCAATGGGGCCCAATCTAATACTTTTGGGCTTTTTTGATCCATCTGGCAAGGTTGTCCTCTGGCTCCTGCCTTGTATGTGCTTGCTGCCGAAGGCTTTGGGTATTTGCTTGCCAACTCTGTTTCTGCTGGGTTGGTTCGGGGCATTTCTCTTCCTGGTTCTTCTTCCCAGTTGGTCAATGGCCATTTTGCCGATGACTCCTTTCTCACTCTCATTGAGGATGAGGAGAACATCTCCAATGCCTAGCAATGCTTGGACACCTTTTGTCAAGCCTCTGGATCGGCCATTCAATGGTGCAAAATGCTTTATTTCAGACAATCCTTTCTTCCAGCTCTGCCCTGGCTTGCCAGCTTTGACTGGAAATGGGTGCAACATGGAGAATTTTTTCACTTCCTAGGCAGCCCTTTTGCCTTCCATGGCTCTGCTATGGATTTATGGAATGTTGTTCTTGCTAAAATTGAGAAAAAGTTGCACTACTAGATTAGCAAACCACTCTCTCTTGCAGGGAAGTTCCAGATTTGTTCGAAAGTGCTGGCTGCTACTCATGTTTATTATTCTTCTTGTTGGGCTCCATCTAAGGCCTCTTATCTCAAGCTTGAGCGCCTGCTCAGGGATTTTCTTTGGGCTTCTGGTGTGGATGGTCATGGGTTTCATAGGGTTGCTTGGGAATACTGCTGCCTTCCCCGTGACTCTGGAGGCTTGGGCCTTCTCTCCACCTAGAAGCAAGGGCTTGCTCTTTGTGCAAAGTGGATTATTAGAGCTCTCTCTGGCGATGAGGCATGAAAAATTCTTGTCAGACATTGCATCTCCACCGGGTTTCCGGTTCACCGGCCCGCCTGGAAAGGTCTTGGTCTCCAAACATTGCTCACTATGAGAGAACCTGTTCAAATCCAGGGCACCTTCATCATCAAGAGAATTTGGAAAGCCTAGGAAGCTATAAAGCCCTGGCTTCGATGGGATGGTAATGCTTTTCATAATGGGCTTTCTTTCAATCAGCAGAATCTTTGGTGGTCTCCTTTATTTTTCATACAGGGTATACCCTTGGCCAAAACTCAAGGGGCTAGTGCTCTGCATTTTTTTAAACGTGGCATTCGGACTCCCAAGGATCTTTTTTCCAGAGTCTCTATGGGGCTCCGATCTTGGGAGGATATGCAGGTGCAATTTTGGCTGGCAAGTTCTGATCGCCCGACTTTTGATCTTTTGGTTTTGGCCATTCCTACCAATCTGCTCCACAAGATTGGCATTCAGGCTAATAGGGTGTGGTGGAGGGATTGGAAATGGTATCCTGTCACGCCTTTCAGCAATTACAAGTCAAGGCTTGGGTATAGGTTGTTATCCCCGCATCTTCCGATGGTGGATATTCTAAACCAGAGATGGCATCTTCATTCGGCCACTTCCCACTGGAGCTCTCATTTCCATACTATCTGGACCACCATTACAGAACCCAAGATGGCTCTCTTTGCTTGGTGTCTTTTGTTTCAGGGTCTCCCAGTTGGCCCTAGGCTCAAACATTTGGGAGTTCATGACCCTCGCTGTCCATTTTGTGGTCATCCTGAGACCTTTCTTCACATTTTTTGGTTCTGTAGGAGAGCTCAACAGTATTGGCAGTGGATCCATGATTTTTTCAAACCTTTCTGGCATGAGCCCTTCTCTTGGCATATGATTATCTTAGGAGACTCTCCCAGACTCCCCTCCAAGTTTACCCAAATTTGGCATACTTTCAGGATGGAGATTTTGTTCAATCTTTGGAAAGATAGAAATGTTGTTATATTTTCCCACAGCTCTCTTGATACTAATGTTGCTATGTTTAACAAAGCTTGCATATGTAATAATGTTATGATGTAGATTCAAGTCCAAGCTAATAAAGTGGCTTTAGAGGTGGCTCACCTACAGGAGCTGATCTCTCATTGGGGAAATGCTCCCTGTATAGTGGCTCGGGTGCCTCCGGATGCTATCTTTGCTGAGGGTACGCCTCCTAGAGGCCACCACTGTGGGCGCAGCTCCTCTGTGCACCACTCCCACATGCCACGATCCCAGGCCCCTCGCCAGCACTCTCCGAGAGGTGGCAAAGATGGTTGGCGGTGCCGTTTGGCTTCTCCGCCTCCATGATAGTCTGGGTGGTCACATGCGCAGGTGCAGTCGGCCCCTTCTGGTGCTCCTCCTGGTTCTGGTGCTCACCATGAGCGAGATTGGTTTCTGACCACCTCCTCCAAATTCCCCCGCTTGGCGCTTGCTATCTCCCCGCCCAGGGCAGAAGAAGAAAAAGAAAAAGAAAATACTGATGAAGCTGGTTGGGTGCTTCCGGATGAGCCTGCCAATCCCACTGATAAGTGGGGATCAGATGACAAAGATCCTCCGCCCTCTGCTTCTGCTCTTGCGGCCTGAGG
The DNA here is from genome assembly GCA_027943335.1 of Chamaecyparis obtusa. Classification (NCBI taxonomy): domain Eukaryota; kingdom Viridiplantae; phylum Streptophyta; class Pinopsida; order Cupressales; family Cupressaceae; genus Chamaecyparis; species Chamaecyparis obtusa. The sequence goes on along the minus strand of BSBK01008174.1, from coordinate 398,618 downwards.
GCCTTTTCAATTTTTTTTGGTGAATAGTTCTTGCTGTTTCCGGCTCTGCCGTTTGAACACTACGGGGTGATTTAATATATCCCCCGGCCTTTTTTTTGTGAATATGTATCTTTAATTTCTATTAATTGAAAGGTCTCTATTCATCAAAAAAATATTAATCAGAAGAACACTGCCTACCTAATTAAAATTGAATGGGTTATAAATCACAGTGCAGTATGTTTATCGAATATCTACACTAAAAAATTATTAGTATACTTTATATCAATCATAATAATATCCACTTGGTAGATCTTTCTATGGATTGGCTTAATAATTTAGCTATAGGGATGTTAGGGACATCAATCGTCTCATATGCATAAGCATTTTCCCTTGAGAGATGTGTGATAACCTTTATAAATTTGGCTAAGTGATAATCAATTTATAAGTATATTTATATTCTTTTATAGAATGTATTATATCATCCCTATTATAAGGATATTCTTGCTCTAGTCCATCTCCATCTGAATTAATAAAGTATTTCAATATTTATAACTTTGAAGCTTGTTATCCTTTATGGCCTACTTAGCCAAGTGGTACTATTCCTAGTAAGAGGAGAGATTTATTATGTCCTTTCCACTACTATCTAGCCCTTTCTTTCTTCTTAAGAAACCCCAATTTTAATAATTTATAAGTGCTTGCTTCAATATTTTACTTATCACTAATCCTAAGTGACTTGTTATTATATCTCGACTACATTATATCCTCCTAGATAAATATTTAAGCTCTATAATTTATAGTTAAGATATTTCCTTCACAAATTAAAGCTAGTTTTTAGGCCTATGCTTATGCAAAAGTTTGAAACCAATGCATATTTTTCTACCTAATTGGTGCTAACAACTTGGAGCTTATGCATTTGGTGGTCCTCCACTATGTTTATTCTTGCTGGATTATCCAGTACTCTCAATGTATTTCCCATCTATTCATCTATTTTCTAGTCTATATGCCTTTGTGTTGTCTTCTCAATAGATATGATTTATTGTATATTTTCTGAAAAATTTTAATAACTCTATTGCTCTTTCCAATAATGCATTCAAATTCCAAAATGGATTACTTCCTCTTCTTAGTGCATTTATTACAATTGCAAAATATCCTTCTATTTCTAGCTTTTCAATTTTTAAATCTTTGCACAACAGTAAGACCTCCATTAAGGTTTTCATCTCTGTTGAGTTATTGGTTTCATTACCAATAGGTCTTTCCAATCTCGCAATTTCCACCCCTTCCCAATTATGGATACTATAGCCAATACTTGAAGGTCATGAGTTTCCTCTAGATTCTCCATTGAAATTAAGTGCATGCCAACCATGATTAGGTGATGACCATTTATTTTATACAATATTCTTAGTTTATTTTTCTTTTCTCCTAATCCTAAGTATGCTGGACTTTTCAAATATTACCATTCTTTCCTCATCTTTTCACCCCAGTGTGTGAATATGGAATCTTTTTTTTTGTAGACCTTAATTTTACTATTAGTAACTCTATTACAGTTTTTTCTATCTTATTAACTAATTGTTCCCATTCCATTTTTTTCCCTTTAAAATCCCTCATATTCCTTTCTTTCCATAATTCCTAGATTAGAGTAGAAGGGGCTACTATCCACAGGCTATCATAGAGACTCTCCTTATTCATGGTTGGCCTACTTTGTAGAAGGCTTAATATCTCATTAGGCAAAGTAGTCTTCTAGTCTAGCTTAACAACATTGGTTGGCATAATGGCATCCTAATATGCAGTCTCCATCTCTTGTTCACATAGAGGGAATCTAGTAGGACCTTCAAAACCTATTTTTGTGAACCATTTAGCCATAAGAATTCTATGCTGAGTGGTTTCCCATGTGACTTTTCTTGCCTTTGGCAAAAAAAATTTGTTCCTGCACAAATTTATTGGTAATTCTGTTGGGGGATAATTTTATTTTTTTATCAAGTAGTTGTACCCTTCCTTTTCATTATATTCCCCTCTTTTGGCTTTAGCCCAAGTTAGTTTATCCCTTCCTCTCCTAGTAGCTATACTTTTGTCCAATAAAATTATTTTAAAAGTTTTTACTTCATTTCTTAGCAAGTTCATGTTCTCCATTGACTTCCATTTCTAGCCTAGGGAGGGATCCCCATTCAGGTATTCTATATAATGTCTTACATGAAAGCCCCATTTCTCTACAAATTTCTCTTTAATATTATTAACATTTTTAAATTCCTTTATTTCTTTGTATCTGCCCCAAGAACCACTCCAAAATAGAGCCCTCTCCCCTAATTTTATATCGCAAGTTAGCTAGTCTAGGACAATCTATTTGTGTTCTAACATGAAGCTCCATACTCGAGAGCCTTTTGGAGGAGTAGAAAATTTGTAGATCCCAGATGAGTCCTCCCATTTGAGATATTTGTGATTTAATATTTTTACCCATTTTGATGAGGGGTTATTAATAATTTTCCATACTAATTTTTCTCAGTGTTATGTTTTTCAATCTTAAAGTTTTAATTCCCAATCCACCTTCCTTGGTTGGTTTGCAGATCTTGTCCCATGCTATTGTTTCTATTTTCTTATTTTTCATTGTATTTTTCAAATAAAATTCTCTAAGTTCTCTTTCTAATTTCATAGTTTCCCCTATGGTTAATTGTTGACAAGACATCTAATAAATTGGTATTGCTAAAAGAATATATTTCAGTGTAGTTATTCTACCTGAGTTTGTGAGTCATTTTACCTTCTATGTTTCTACTCTTTTCTCTAGTTTTTTTATGGTCTGATCTCATAATTTTTTATTTCTATTTCCTTTATATATAACCTGATAAACCTAAATACTTGTAGGGTAGCTCCCCTTTTCTAAAATTTACCATGTTTCATATTTCCAGCTCATCCCTATGAGACATGTTGAAGAAAAAAATCTTTGACTTTTCTAGATTAACCTCTTCACTAGAAGCCTTAGCATAACCATTTGGGATATTTTTGATTTGCCTTGCATCTTCCTTTTCTCCTACTCCACAAAGCATTATATCATTAGTAAATTTTTGATGAGGGATGGGATATAACTTTCACTATTGACCTTAACTCCCTTGTTTAGCTTGTTTTCTCTAGGTTTTATTAGTGATCTACCCAATGCTTTAGCCATTATTATGAAAGAAAGAGAGAAATTGGATCAACCTGCCTTAGGCCTTTAGAGATGTTAAAAAAACCTTCAAGTGTTCCATTGACTAAAACCAACATCCTAGGACTAGAGATGATTTCAAATATGAGATTAATAAGCCACCTATAAAATCCAAATTTCTCTAGACATTTACATAATAATTTCCAATCAACTCTATTGTATGCTTTCCTTATATCTAGTTTGATTAGCATACTCGGTTATGACTTCGTTGGATGGAGTGAATTACCTCTTGAGATATTATTACTCCATCAAAAATGGATCTCTTAGGAACAAAACATGTTTATTCTTCTACTATAATTTTTGGTAGAAGTTTTTTTCTTATTTTTTCCAGTGCTCTTGTAAAGATCGTACAGATTATATTACATAAATCTATTGGTCTATAATCCTCTAATTTGTTCTAATTTTTCTTTCTTGGCCACTACAATAATAAAATTATTGTTGATTTCTTTAAGTATTCTACTTGAATTTCTCAAGGCTTCTACTATCTCTATTAAATCTTTCCCTAGAAAATACCAACATTTTTTTAAAAAGGCAGCTTAGAACCCATCGAGTCTAGGAGCCTTGTCTAGGCTTAACGTTTTTACTGCAGCTTCAATTTCTTATTTATAGAATCTCTCTGTCAACATTTTGTTATGTTCTTCTATTATAAGTTTTGGTATATTGTGTAGAATATTTTTTTTATTATTAAGATCTAATCATCCCATATTATTTATTGGTTCATTATAGAAACCTGCAATCTCAATGGTGATTTCTATAGGATCTTCTGTTTTCTCTCCATTTTCCTTTTTTATCATTTTGATCATGTTTATATCCCTCCTTTTCTTAGTGTCGTTATGAAAAAAATTATTTTTTGATTTCCTTCTTCTAGCCAAACTTCTCTAGATTTTTGTCTCTGAAAGTTCTCTTCCTTGGCTAAAATATCTTTATATTTACTCAAGAGTTATTTCTCTCATAAATATCTAGCTTCATCCATACCATTTATTATTACTTTTTTATTCACTTCTTTTTCTTTTTCAAAATGTTCCTTTGCTTGAAAGATATTTCCAAAATGTTATTTATTCTAGATAAGCAACTTCTTTTTAATACCCTTTAATTTAGTTATGAAGCAAAATATTTTGGATCCCATATGGACCTCTTCTTGCCACCACTATTCTATCATTTTTGGGAATTTTTATTCATTCGTCCACATCTTTTTGAATTTAAAAGGACATCTTTTTGGTCTATTATCTTCCCTTATTGTTAGTTGTATTGGAAAATGATCTGATCCTATATTAGGTAGTATACTAGAACTCAAATTTTAATCAATTTTGTTAAATTTCCCCTAAAGAAGAACCTATAAGTTTTCTTACTATATTATTAAGACCTAACCTTCTAATATTCCATGTATAATTTATGGTGTCTTCTCTAATCTCCATTAAGTTATTCTGCCTTACCCAATTACTAAAGTCTATTTGAGATTGTGTTACTCTTTTCATACCTCCCCTCTTTTCTGAAAGATCTAAGATGACATTGAAATATCCTCCAATCAAGTAATTTTGATTAGCATTATTGTTGATGAAGGCTTCAATGGTGTCCTCTACCTCCTATTTTTTGTTATTCTCAATACAACCATAAACATTTTTCAAATTAAAGCATAGTTTATTGTTAATACTCTTTATTCTTCCACTCTGCCAGCTCTTTTCTCTTATTAAGTTCTGATAGGAAATATTCTGTGGATCCCATAGCATATCAGAACCTCCTAAATCCCACTCATCTTGTGCTATATCTAACATCCATATACCTATCCTTTTCTTGATATTTCAATTTCTTTCTTATTTAATTTAGTTTCCCATAGTAGTATAATTTATGCCTCTAATGTGAATATACAACATTTGATTATACACTACTTGTTAGGGGAATTTGTGCCCCTAACATTCCAATTGAGTATCTTCATTGGTTCTTTGGAAGGAGCTTCCCCTTCCCTACATTAAGTAAAGATGTGATTTTGGTTTGATCACTAGCTTGTGCATCATTTTCTCTTAGTGTTGCCATGGATTTGTTTCTTGTTTTCTTTACTAATTTGGCGTAGTCAGGGGTTATTTTACCTTGGTGGGCATATGCCATCCCCAATTTTTTTCCTTTTGTTTCTTTCTCCTCTACTATTGGAGCTAACTCCTCTTCCCCTTCTACTTCATTTTCACCTTCTTCTTTGTTCATAAAATTCAAAATCCACTTTCCCAATAGGTGATTGTCTTTATCCTCTTTCTCCTCATCAATTTCTTCTCTACAAAAATTTATCTCCCCTTCTTCCAACTCCACATCCATTAGGTCTAAGATGCCCTTCATCATTTTTTGTTTTCCACCTCTTCTCCCAATTTAGATACTTCTTTTTTAGTTAAGCTCATCATATTGCAAACAACTCTCATCTAATCCCCCACCTCCTCTTCTTCGTTATCTTGCCCAATTTTTCCATTTTCCAATGGATCAAGATTGATCAAATCTTCCATATTGTTTGAACTATTTATAGAAGACTAGGATAATTTTTTTCTTCCATATTATTCTGATAAGTTTGCAATAGAGCAACTTGTTCATTAAAATCCCCTTGTAAATTTACTAATCCTTCCAATAATGATTCCAACATTTTCTTACTATCTATAATTGCTTCATTTATTTTTCTCCTACTATCATTATCACTTATTGAAGCCATAGGTTTATCTACATATTTCTCAATAGAATGGATCTAAAAACCAAACCCATCCTCCTTCATTTTAAGACTAACATTAGGGTCCATTTTAATGCTCTTTTCTCTTCTTACTTCATGATTTATTAGCTTATTCTTATTTCTATTATTTGATATTAAACCATTTATTAAGACAATCCTAGATTCTTTGATTGTTCTATCAAATAATTTTGGATGAATCATTATGTTACCCACTATTTTTTTAACTTCCACAAGATCAATTATTTTGTGGTTAGTGTATGTTTCTACCAAAATTTTAACTTCTCTTATATCAAAATCAAGAATTTCATAGCCTGTGAATGTCTCCCAACTATTCCCTATGATTTTTAGGACCTTTAAGTTAATTTATTCTGCAGATTAGTAACCCAAGCTCATCTAGTTAGGAAATTCAAGAGGATTATATGATCTAGGATTAAAATTGGGATTCCATTCAAAAAAATGAAAATTGTAACCCTTAAAAATTAATGGATTCCTAGATAGGAGCTTATTCCTAGTGTCTACATTATTACATTCAATAAAAAGATATTTATCTTCAAGGGGAGAATACTTACTTGATTGGAAAAATTATCCTCCCACCATTCCATCATATTGAGCTTGTGTAGAAGAGGTTCACACCACATTGCCAGAACCCCCAGTTTACCAAACTTTTCATAGACTGAAGCCATAATTTCTTGATTTAGTGTGACCTTGGTTAAAGATATGCTTAGATCCTTATTATTTATCAATTGGTTTTTATTTTTGAATCTAATCAGAGGAGGAAGACCTTTCGAGTGACTTCCCTTATCAATATTTGTGAATGTGTTGCCCTTTTTTTCTTGTTGTAGCCCCATTTGTTATTGACTCCTTTCTTTTCTTTTATATTTATATTTCTCCCATGGATGATTCGATTAGCTTCTGTAACAAATTCAAGGATGATAGATGTTAGTGGAATGACCCATAGATTATTATTCTGTCTCAAATCTAGGGTATCTATGTAAGAGATGGTATGATGGTTGAAGTTGGAAGACCTTTGTGAAATTAATTTCCCATTTTGACTCCTACTTCCATTTGTGGACCCAACCAAGACCCTTCAAGAATTGATAGCTTACTCATTTCTTCATCCAAGGTATACTGAGCTTTGATTTTTGTAATATAAATTACAATTTCACCATTGTCTCACCCCCAATGGAGCATAATTCACCCCAAAAGCAAACAGATTAAGCAGATTGAAGTTTCTTCTAACCTGAATTTTTTCCTTTTGCTAAAAACTAGTTGTAATTCCCTTCTTTTGAAACTAGAGGATGGACATTCTTTCAAAATTAGGTTTTTTTTATTCAAATATTCGCTGATACTCAGAGAAGAGATATTTTTATTTTTAAGTTTGAAAATATTTTGTGAAAAGGATTTTCGAAGACATTTTTAAATTTTTTATAATTGTTAGAACAAGTAACTAATAAAAAATGGAAAGTTAGAAAATGTATCCGCACAAATGATTCCCATATCCCTTAAACATAGAAAAATATAGAGACATCCATATCATAAAGATAATTTCTACTAGTAAGTGCCTTCCCTGAATTTGTAAAAATAATGAATCACAAGTATAAGCATGATAATGAGAAACATTTCAACACCATGGAAGGATTAAAACTTTGGTTTTGAAGATTTTTTTCTAAATCACTAAACCTTTTATAACCCTTTGATACATAAAATCCCTCATTATTCCAAACCCATTCAAAGTCCCATTATCAATCTTGCATTCAATTGATCAATGATGTAATGATATGGGTGTATTTTATAGAAAAAAAGTGAGGGACAATTTTTCAGAGTGTTTCTCAATGCCATGCTTTAACCTTCATGGGAATTTAACCATGAAATTTAATGTGATATCCAAGGACATAATGACTAGAGGATAGCTCTAATGAATCTTTCGAGGCATTGTCAATTATTATAAAGAAAGCTTCAACTATTGTGGTTTGAATGAGACTTATAATGATCTTATTTCTAATTTAATGATACACATCATTAAATTCAACCCTAATACAACATTTTCCACTCCCTACTATAGCTATCCAGGAAGCTATACATTCCAACTTTAAATCATGGTCACTAGTAAATATAGTCCTATCATCAATTTTAATGTTTAGAGAGATAAAAATAATAAGACCTATGGTGATAATAATATCATTGGTTATTACTATCTTGTGAAGGAAGATAATTTTATCATAATTTTGTTGACACAGACATAAGAAAGTGTTAGAAACTGCAATTGAAGCAATTGTTCTATTGTCATTGATGTCAAACCGTAACTGGTAAGACTATTGCTATTTAAGAAAGTACTATATCTATTTGAGTGCTACTAAGGGGAAAGGAAAGGTTGGTAACAATAGAACCTAAGGAAACATTGAGTTATCTTGATACTTCAATGAGTACTTGATTATGTGGCACAATGATAAGATAATGTATTGTTTATCTAAGTAAGAATCAAGACTAAACTGGTAGGCTTAATTGAGCAAAAGTGAAGAAATATAGTTTAAGTCGAGTGTTGTTAGTGTCGACCGAGCTAGTATATGCCAAGTAAATTTAGTGTTGACCGAACACCAGTTAATTATCGAGGAAGACAGTATTAGCCAAGGAAATAATTTTTTAGGTGATCGAGCTTTCTAGAGAAGACCAAGAAGTTGAACACAGTATTGACCAAGCATCAGTATTTTGTATTTGAGGAAGAATTCAAATTTTTAGCCGGCATCGTTGAATTCTTGGATTATGTAAAATGTGTTGACTTTATTTATTGATTATATGAAAGCATTTAATGCACTGTATAACATTTTAATGTAAATCTATTGAGAGATTTGAGATATTTCTAGAGGGATAGCCAAAGAACATAAAGTCAGATGGATTTGATGAATCTAACCTAACCCTAAGATCTACGAAGGAGATTAAGTGGCAAAAGATGTATTGACCTAATGGAGGAAGTATTAAGGAAACCTAAGCTAAGTGTTGTAAAAGAAGAGGATGCTAGAAGTGTTGTTGTTGTTATTGACTATCTACGCAGATAAGGCTGAAGGAGAAGTGTTGTGATTGCTTGAAGAGAGTTTCGAGTAGATCAATGATGGAGATGGTAAACACTCAGAGTCAATAAGCCATCATATGTGTATAGAATTGGATTTGATATTTGCAAAGTGAGTTGTATGTTTTTCAGATCAATATTACTGCTACTTTCTAACCATTGTAATAGTCAAAATCCTTTTAACATAGGTTGACCTAACAGTCATAGGTATAAATCCTTTGAACAAGGTTGCATTATAATGGAGTGTATGTAAGTCTTATAACAAGGTGCACTTTTAACAAAGTGGTTTAAATCCTTTAACCAGGTCACACCTAACAGTGTGTTTGTAACCTTTGACAGGGTTGGCTTTTCACCAAGCTCACTTCAGAAGAGTGAACATAATAGTAACATCTTACAAAGTGGTTTTTCCCAAATTGGGTTTCCACTATAAATCCTAGTGTTGATACTTGTGTGAATGTTTTGGTTTGAACATTTCTGTGTTTTACAAGTTATCTATGCTATTGGATGAGTGGACTGCACTATTATATGTTTTTGTTATGCAATCAATAATCATCAAGTAGTTGTTGGTTATTAGATCTGATTTGTTGAAGAGTTTTAAAGTTTGTTTTTATACATCTAGACCTGAGAACAACTAATTCACCCCCCCCTTTCTATTGTTCTAAATCATATTAACAATTGGTATCAGCATTGTTGGTGCTTACAAAGAACAAGTTTGAAGGTACTTGAAGCAAATGATCAAGATGTATAAGAAGGAGGTACCAAAGCTAAATAAGGATAACTTCCCTGCATAACAAAGCTTGATGAAGCTACATCTAGCTGGTATTGGCGATTTTGCAAAGTATTATATTAAACATGACTATGTCACACCTCCTACACCTCTGACTACTGAGGAAATGAAAGCTAAACAAGAGCACAACCAAGCAATGTTGGATATTGTGTCTGCCCTAGGTTATCCAAAATTTGAAGACAACAAAGACTATAGTAATGCAAAGCAAATGTGGGACACCCTTGCAACCATTTATGGTGTTGACATAAATGTGTTGAGAGAAAAAGCCAAGAGCCTAAGAGGTAAATTTGATGAAATGAGAATGCAAGAAGGTGAGAATATTGCACAATATTGTAGTAGAATAAAAGAAGTTGTAAATTCTATTAGAGGAGAAAATGGAACTATTGATGATGAAACTATAATAGGAAAAGTATTGAGAACTCTGCGTCCTATCTATGCAATCAAAATTTCTCCAATTTAGGAATCTAGATTTAACTCTACAAATTCTCTTACTTTGGAAAGTTTGGTTGGTAAGCTCACTTCTTTTGAACTTTCTAAGTATGATAACTTCACTGTTGGTAATATTGAATCTATTTTTAAGTCACAAATGGTTCTAAGTAATTCAAAGAAGGAAAAAGAAAGATGCATAAGTGAAAGTGAAATTGAAAGTGACAGTGACACATCTGATGAAGAACTTGAGGATATAGAAGCTCTTATGGCTAGAAGAATGAGAAGGGGAAAATGAAAGTACAAAGGTAAACTCCCTATTATATGTTTTTCATGTAATAAAGTTGGTCATATAGCTGCTAGATGTCCTGATAGGGATGATAAGGATGAAGAAAGAGATAGAAAGCATAAAGACAAAAGAAAAGATAGAGGTTACCAAAGATACAAGGACTACAAAGGAAAAGGTAAGAAATCCTACTATATTGCCAAAGAAGAGACTGACACTGATAGTGATGCTTTTGAAATTGAAGTTGTCTATGTTGCAATGAAAGATGAATCTGATGAGGATGAGAAAACTACATTATATCTTATGTGAAAAAAAATGATAAATGAATTATTGACAGTGGTTGTTCACATCATATGACTGGAGACAAGAGTAAGTTTGATACCTTAGATCATTATAAAGGTAGGAGTGTGAAATTTGGTAATGATGCACCATGTCTTGTTAGAGGAAAAGGATTGATTGAGCTAACTGATAAGATCACTTGTGAAAATGCTTACTGGGTTGAGGGTCTTAACTATAATTTACTGAGTGTTGCACAACTTAATAGCACTGGCTACCAAGAGGAATTTCATCATAGAAAGGCCAAAATATTTAATGCCATTGGTTAACTAATTGGAAGTGGAGAACATACAAGAGGTAATTTTTCTATCTAGACCTATTTGAAGAAACATGTATGTTTGCACAACTTGATGATATTTGGTTATGGCATAAGTGACTATGTCATGTTAACTTTGATAATCTGGTAGAAATTAGTAAGAAAAAGAAAGTGAGAGGTCTACCTAGATTAAAGAAACCTAAGAATGTAATGTGCAAAGAATGTTAGTTGGGTAAGATGACAAAGTCTAGTTTCAAGAGAAAAACTTTTACTTTTGAGAATATCTTAGATTTGGTTCATACTGACCTTTGTGGACTGATGGGTGTACAAAGCTATTATGGTGCTAGATATTTTATCATGTTTGTTGATGATTTGTCAACATGATGCATGTAATGTTCTTTAAAGAAAAATCTTATGCTTTTCAATTTTTTAAGTGGTATGTGGCTAAGGTTGAAAAGGAGATAGGTAAGAACCTGAAGTGTCTGAGATCTGACCAAGGTGGAGAATTTATATCTAGTGACTTTAATCTATTTGGCAATGATAGAGGGATTAAAAGAGAGATGTCTGCACCTAGAACTCCTCCACAAAATGGTATAGCAGAGAGAAGGAACAAATATATTTTGGATTGTGCAAGGACATTAGAGATTGAAAATAATGTTGCACAAAAGTATTGGAAAGAAGTTGTAAGTACATGTGTTTATACTATTAACTGAGTACAAATCAAAAAAGGTATAAATTTGACACCTTATGAGTTATGGCATGGGTATGCAACTAATGTAAAATACTTTAGAATCTTTGGAAGTAAATGCTACATATTAAAGGATAGTAGGAATGGAAAATTTGATGCTAAAAGTGATGAGTGTATATTCCTAGCTTGTTCCATAAAGAGTAAAGCATATAAGTATTTGAACTTTAACACTAACAAAATTGTGGAAAGTGTGAATGTCAAAGTTGATGATTATGCAGAGAAAAATGAAGCTAACAGTAAAAGAGAACTAGAAGATTACATATATTTCATGTATATAGAAGAAGAAGAGGAAAGTGACAGACTTGCACCTGATGTTGAGTCTCGGGTAAGCAATGTTGAGCATCAGGAAAATAATGTCGAGAGAGAAGAAGAACATGATGAGCGATAGGAAGAAGCTGGCGAGTATCAGGGAGAGGTTGTCAAGCATTCAAAAGATGAATCTGACAATCTTGTTGGTGAACCTGATGAGCAAAATGAAAGAAGAGCAGAACCTGTTCTAGCACAATATGTAAGGAGACATCATAAGCCTGAATAGATTATTTGAGATAAAGATACTAGAATTTAGACCAGAAGTAAGGCAAGAGATCCAACATGTTTGCTATGTGAATTTGAGCCTCAGACAACAAAGTAGGCACTAGAAAATAAAGATGAGATAGAAGTAATGAATGAAGAGATAGACCAGATAGAGAAGAATGATACCTCTAGACTCTTTGTCGAGACTAGAAAATAAGAATGTCATTAGGACAAATTGGGTATTTCGTAATAAGCTAAATGAGCATGGTCAAATAGCAAGAAATAAAGCTAGGCTGGTATGCAAAGGCTACACACAAGAAGAAGAAATAGGTTATGGGAGACATTTTCCCCTATAGCAAGATTGGAAGGAGTAAGAGCTTTGCTTGCATATGTTTCCTATAAAGATTTCATGGTATACCAAATTGATGTTAAGTCTGCATTTTTAAATGGTATATTAGAAGAAGAAGTGTATATTGAACAGCCAGAAGGATTTGTTGATCCAAACAAAAGACACATGGTTTGCAAACTAAATAAAGCACTATATGGACTGAAGCAAGCTCCCAAAGCATGATATGAGAGACTACACAATTATCTGATACAAATTGGATTCTCAAGGACAAATGACACAAGCAATTTGTACCTAAAAGATGAAGAAGGTAAAGAAATCTTGTTAGCTAAGATCTGTTTAGATGATATTATATTTGGTGGACAAGATGCCTTATGTAAGAAATTTTCAAATTAAATACAAACTAAATTTGAAATGAGTATGTTTGGGGAGATCAAATTTTTTGTTGGTTTAAAAGTATATCAGATGGAGAAAGGAATTTTCATCACCCAGTCTAAATATGTTCATGAGATACTGAAAACATTTTGTATGGAAGATTCAAAGCTAGTAGGTACTGTTAATATGATTTAAAACAATAGAGAGGGGGGGCGGGGTGAATACGTTGTTCTCAAGTTCAAATGTATAAAAACAAACTTTAAAACTCTTCAACAAATTAGATCTAATAAACAACATCAACTCGATCAGTACTAATTGCATAATAGAAACATATAATAGTGCATTCCACTTATCCAATAACATCTAACTTGTAAAACACATAAATGTTCAAACCAAAATATTCACACAGGTATCAACACCAGGATTTATAGTGGAAACCCAATTTGGGAAAAACCACTTTGTAACATGTTACTATTATGTTCACTCTGCTGAAGTGAGCTTGGTGAAAATCCAACGCTGTCAAAGGTTACAAACACACTATCAGGTGTGACCCGGTTAAAGGATTTAAACCACTTTGTTAAAAGTGTGCCTTGTTATAGGACTTACATACACTCCATTAGAATGCAACCTTTTTCAAAGGATTTATATCTATATGACTATTAGGTTAACCTCTATTAAAAGGATTTTGACTGATACAATGGTTAGAAAGTAGCAGTAGTATTGATCTGAAAAACATACAACTCACTTTGCAAATATCAGATCTAATTCCATACACATATGTTGGCTTACTGACTATGAACCTTTACCATCTAAATCACTGATCTGCTTGGAACTCTCTTCAAGCACTTGCAACACTTCTCCTTCAGCCTTCTCTACTTAGATAGTCAATAACAACAACAACACTTCCAACATCCTCTCTCGCTTGCAACCTGTTGGGTATCCTAAAATTTTTTGAGGTTTGTGTCCAATTCCTGGTTTAAGTCTCCATGCGAGTGTTTTTCGTGGACTAGGGTTTGTAAAGTGTCGTGAAAATGGTTTTTGACATGTTCAGGAAAACCCTTACCCTAGGTCTTGTCTTTCAAAATGTTTCCAATTCGTTTCCAAAATTCATGTGTCCCTCTTGTTTCTTTTTCTTGGTTACCTTTAAGTCACTTAAGTTGCTATTTGTGCATGTGCTTATTTTCCCCAAATGTTCGCTGAATCGGGAAGTGTATTATCAAAGGTTAAAACAATCTGGGGATTCAGCGAATGAGTCAAATTCATGTTCACTATTAATATCAGTCGCCAGTTCTCTAGATCTTCCAGTGGTTATCCCAAACATTCAGTGAATTGGTGAATGTATTAAAGCCAAGCTTTTTGATTACTTTGTTCGCTAAGTCTCCAAGTGTTTCGGCAGTTTCATTTTCCTTTCCGAGAACTAGCGAATGGCGGTTATCTCCAGTTCTCGCAATACTTGGCGGTCTTTTGAAACAATCTAGCGATTCAGCGAACACTTTGTTCACTTGTTCTCAGAATCTGGCAGTCAAGGGTCATTTCAACTAGAGAATTAGCGAATACCATGGATTGCTTTCATGATCAACGGCCCTATTTTAATCTCAAAATATTTGTGGGTCCTGCATATTTGATCTGGCGAATGAGCGACTGAATACTTATAATGCTATCCTCTAAATTTGGCGGTTCTGATGGTTTGCCCAAAAGATTTCAGCGGAGATAAGTTTTCTCACATTCGCTTATTCTCAGAATAAGTTGGTGACATGCTAAACCATTTAGCGATTCAGTGAAGCCTTTGGTCGCTAGTTCTCTTAATAAAAGGATAAAGGTTAAAACAATCTAGCGAATAAGCGAATCAATGGATGATAAGTTTTAAGGTCTCAGTCGCTTATTCTCGAAATGAAATTTTCAATGATATGGAGTATTTGGAGAACTAGCGAATGTTGTTTGTTCACTGATTCTCAGAATTAAATGGTTAAGGGTTTTGTTATTCAGAGAACTAGCGATAGCCATCGATTGGTGAAGATCAATGGTCAATCTGGAATCCTGGTATAAAGTGATGATTAAGGAAAGATTTAGCGAATTAGAGATTAAAGGGGTTCGCTAGTTCTCCAGACAATCAATTGGTTAAGTATATTTTTAAGCAAATACGTGAACCCTTTGTTCGCTAGGTCTCCAAGAAAATTGACCGTCAGTCATAACATTAAGAGAATGGGAGGTGGCTTTGTTCGCTGGTTCGCCAAATGGTAATTGCAGTTAACTGTGTAAGTGGGAGCCCTTTGTTCGCTGATTCACAAAATGCATGGATGGTTAAGGATAGGATTCCGAGAACCCGTGAAGCTAGTAGTCGCTAGTTCTCTAGATTTGAACCAGGGTCAAACAGGGATTCAGAGAACCAGCGAAGCCAGTGGTCGCTAGTTCTCCGGTTGCTAGCTAGGGTTAGCATTCTATTCATCGATTAAGAGAAGCCAATAGTCGCTGGTTCGCTAAATGAGCTCAGATTGAAAAGGTCATAAAGGGAAAAGAAAAAGGACCGTTGCCACATAGATAAAGTACTTTGTCGATATGGACATGAAACCAGTAAGCCATCAAATCAGCTTCAAGAAGAAAGATTGCATGACGCAAATAGTTTTAAAGTACAGAATCATGATCATTCCCTCTTCACCTTGTTTTCAAGTAGTTTAATCTATCTGTCAACATCCGGACATGGCGAGCTCAAAATTTGAAATCTGAGGGTACATGAAATTGAATATGGGATCAATTAAGGAGATTTGCATTAACTATGGTAGTTGCACACCTTGGATTCATATCGATAAGTAAGTGAAGCTCATTGTTTATTTGTTCAAGTCTCAGTTGTTCAGAGTTTCTGTTTGTCCAGAGCATTTTCAAGCATAAAGCATTTGAGATACAGAGAATTGAAGGTGTTTCTGTAGCAAGGATGAGTCAACCTGAGGAGAGTGCAGCGTCTTCTAGTAGTGAGGCCAAGTCCAAAACTGGTGAAGACAGGAATAAGCCAAATTTTTCAGATGAATTCCTGAAACTATTGCCGGGCTCCAGTCAGAACAAGAGGGCTGTTGATGATGCGTTTGAAGATCTTTTGGAACGGTGTAGAGACCCAATCACTCCGAAATTCACAGGTTACACTATTTTCAACTTCTTTTACAGCAATAAAAGTAAGCATGTTCCTATCTGTAATGGTTGGGTTTTAGGATTGGGAAAAATGGTTGTCCCTGATGTTTTCCTAGATGTTGATTTAATTGTTGCCCTAGCCAGAAGTTATGACCCTATTTCAAGGACAATTAGAAAAGAAGACCAATCACCCTTAGTTACTCTTGATAGGGGATCTTTTATGAAAGCTTTTGGTCTATACACGTCCTTTTCCACTGAGATTGATTTGAACAAAGAAAAGGCAAGATATAGAAGCAATATAGGGTCAGTAAAAGACCAGTTGGTTAAACATATGCCAAAACAGGATAAATAAATAGCCCCCCTTCCTGCTAACATGAATGCCCCATACCAGTTCAAATCCCTCCATCATTATATGAGATATACTTGCTATGCATTATGTAGAGTTTTGGGAATGGATGGGAGTGCAGAATTTTTACCAGCTGACTTGCTGATGATCATCTTGGATATTCAAAATCCCTTGGTAAACACTGACTATGATTACATTCAAGTATGTTATTGATAGGATGCATCAAGGGCTGATGTCTATAAAAGAAAGTAAAAGTCCTATTGAGTTCATGCATTATTCTTTATTAATGCATTTGATTCTGTTTTTCAACATCAACAGTTTTGATGTAAACATGTTAAAACTAAGGTTCACTTTCAAGGATCAGCACAATCCAGTGCAGTTGTGGGTGAGGATATGGAATTCTACCTCCAATGAAGCAGATTTTTGTATTTTTCAGAATTTCATTGTCTATCCAATTATCAGGATGCTAGGCATAAATGTCACCAGGCTATCTCCTAGAGTCCTTAGGCTTTTAAGACCACTGCATTATGTGGATAAGTGGGATGGAAATCATAATTGGGGTGATTTCTACTTAGGAGATAATTCCACAATTATCAGAGTTTATGGGTGTCCCCAACCCCCACATTTATTACCAAAGTATGTGCCTCCGAGATTGGCTTGTTTGGAATTTGTTTGGCAACTAATGTGTACAGATAAAGAGCTTCTGGCCCCTCACAGAAAGGGTACATTCACACTCAGGTAGTTCAAGGTAGGTGAATTCCTGATAGGAAAGAGGGCTTTTCCTCAAATCAGTGCATGGTTACAATAATTCAAAATGGTTACTGGTGCTTGTAGGCACATAGATCCTAAGGACTTCATCAAGATTGCCAGGATGACTTACATCCCAAACATTGGTGTGATCAAGGAGCATGAGGGTTTAGATGAAGAAGATGTGATTAGAAACATTTTGGATGAAGATGAGGTTAAGAGGAGATGGTACAAATTCTTTGATTTAGTAGATTTGTCCAACCAATTGAAAGCATCTTAGATTCCTTTTGGGGTTTTTTTCCCCGATCTTCCTTATTTGAAGAAGATTGATGGGGTGATTGAAAAATATGATACCTTGGCAAATCAATTGGAAGGCTTGATTGATCAGAATAAGCCAGAAAAGAAGAAAAAGAAAGATTATTCATCTTCTGATAAGGAAGAATTCACTGATGAGTCACAAGAAGAAGATAGTCCTCCACAGGTTGAGGGACCACCAGTTGTTGATCTCACTCAAGATCAACCAGAAATATAGGATATCTCAGAGCCACCATTGAAGAAACAAAGGCTTGAGGAAGGTGAACCTTCAAGGTGTGAGAAACAAAGAAGGGAAATTGACAGAGCATCTTCTCTTGTACCAGGTGATAGGCCATATCATCATCAATTGAGGAAAGCAATTAGAGCAGGCAAGAAAATAGCCATTGAGCAAGAAAGCAGAGAAAAGTCCTTATGGTTGGAGAAGGATATCAGAGAGGTCTATCAAGAAGAATTCTTGAGTGATGATCAATTCATTAAGACTGATGAGTTCAAGAGTTTTCTCATTTGGAACAAGCAGCAAGAAGTAAAGAAAGCTCTGCCTGAAGGTGTGGAGCCAAGTGAAGAAACTTTGAGAGCTCTTGCTTCATATGATCCTAGCCTTGATCCTATAACAGTGGAAGAAGCCAGAGAATTGGTTAAATCAAGTGGAATGTTGTTAACCCCAGGATGGGATCTGACTTCTGCATTCCTCATTGATCAATTGAGAAAGAAACCAGAGGGTAGCTTATCATATGAGGTTCACATTGGTGACATGATAAGAGGAAGTGGCTATGACCCTAAGTCCCAAGCTGTTGCAATGTGGTCTATGGCCCCCAAAACCCAAAAGCCATCTCTATTGAGTATAGAGGATAAGATGGAGGGGAATAAGATTATATGGACTGTACAAAATACAACAGACCTTGAAGTCTCCAAGGCAGTAACTCATTGGGCTAATCTAAATGAAGCCAAGACAGCTCAGCTGTCAGAAAGATATGCCAAATTATTTGAAAGTTCAAGCATGGTAGCCAAGGACAGAGATTTGAAAATGATGAAGATCAAACAATTGGAAGATGAGCTGGCAGAAATAAAGGTTAAACTTGAAGAAGCCTCAAAAATAATTCCTCCTCCTCTGCAAATTGAGGTACCTGTTCAGATAGATTTGGAGGCACCTGAGGGACCTGCTGAAGACTTGGAGAAGGTGAAATTGGATGCATCCCTGGACACTATAGCCAAAATAGTGTAGTACAGGTAGGACAAAATAAAGGACAAGATGGATGCAGTTCATAAATCAGTCAGCCTATTACATTAGACCAATCAAAAGGTGAATGACTATTTAGCCACCTTGGAGCCACTCTATAGTATTTGGTCTGGGAGGAATTTGTTGTTTGATAAGCTTGACAGTTTACAAGAACACAGGCCTGATATCCCAAAAGTAGTGACTGATGTATTTGAAAGGATTGGCCTAATAAGTGCTGCATCAAAGTTTTTCAAAGGAAAGTCAAACCAAATAAAGGCTAAGTTAGCCATGTTTGATAAAGATTACAGCAAGTATTTGCCCCCGGTATATGATGACAATGCAAATGTGGTTAAGCTGGAAGAGTGGAAGTTGTCAATGGGTCAGTTGGTAATCAATCAAGATGCCTTCCTAAAACATAATAAGGCTTTGGATGTGGAAGGAACTAACAATATAATTGATAGTTTATTCAAAGTTGAAAGTGACTGTATCAAGTTTATAGCAGAAGTTAAAAATGTGACTGATTCTACATGGGAACAGCAAGTCAACTTGTTACAGGAGCTGCAAAGTTACGACTGGCCATCTGATGATGATGTGGCAGCTCGGGAAAAGTTAATAACAAAGAAGAAGAAGAAACCGGTTATCCAGCTGACAGAAGAGGAAGAAGAATAGATCGCACTTGGCACCTGATCCAGAATTTGAGGGAGAGCGTGTTCAAACAGAGAATGATGTAAATTATCTTGTAATGGCGGTCATCATTCATATGACAAACTTGGTAACTGCTCTGAAAATATCTACAAACAAAGGTACCAGCTGCGGAAGTTGTTCAGAATTGAAAATATACGGCTTGCTGTCTTTATTAAATATCTTTCTATTTGTATTTTCTTTTGTTTTTTAGTGCAAATTTCTATCAGCCATCCGAAGCTTGTTGCATCCTTTCGAGGATTCCAAGATGGTTGATTAGTATAAATAGTCAGTTTCTATTGAAGATCGAGGTTGGAAAATATTTTTGTAAAGGAGAGGTCTGGAAATAGAACCTTATTTTCTTGAAATCAAGGAAGACTATACGAATGCATTTGATCAATTAATACAAATACACTGGAGTTCTGTTACTATCATTTGATTGTCTTTACATGTGGAGTGTTTTAGTTTCTTTATGTATTTAGATTGTAAGACAGTTTAAATACATCTTTCACAAGGTGAATGTAGGGGTTGAGCTTAAGTTTCTTTCAAGGAAAGAGTAAAATCTTAGGGGAGGTCTCTGGGAATTGAATATCTATATGTGGATTTGATGACAGGTGTAGGAATGGAAACAATGATATGTTAGGCATGTTATTTGAGTTTCATTGTATTCATTTTAATAGATATATGTGAAGGTAGAGTTTGACTCTGATGCCCAGCGGATAAGGGACTGGTTTTAGATCCGTTTACATTGGTTTACCATCCAAGATATAATTGATTGAAATTTTACTTTATATGCATAATTTTCAGACTTAAGATATTTTATGACAAGTTCATAAATATGTATTTCAATGCTTTGAAGAAGCAATAAATGAGGTTAACCCTTCCTTGAGTTTAACTCTAAAAGGAAGAAGGATGAATATCCTTAAGCCATTGTGTCGTGTTGCTATTTTTATTGTCTATATCATGATGTTATGTATCAGGATAATTTGGGTTATACTCAGAGTTTTAGCAACTTATTAAGTTGGATTTTGAAGGCAGTAACAAAGTAGTGAAGGAGCAAGTTCTCAATTCAAAGCTCAGTTGAACGTTGAATTGATAGAGGTACACCCGCCTGAGTATATATTACTCAAAGTGAAGAAGGTCTTAACCTTAACACCTTAGTAGTTTGTAACTTGCTAGGTTACAGCCATTGGGATTATTTGAGTAATTAATTAATCTATAGGTTCAAACACTAAAAAAATTGGCAACTCTACTGGGGACTTATTTTGATAGCCTGCAATAGGTTAGTGCAAATCTTGTCTATTGTATGTTTGTAGACCAGTAAAAATAATTTTTCATTCCCGCTTGAGTAGTGGGTGGCGACTCTAAAGAAATCTGTGTTACCAGTTGCTGATAGTTGCAAAATTTTGTAAAAATTGTCGTCATTTACCATGAGTCAACCAAGGAACACTAGGTCTTACTATAGGGATCATCCAGAAGATAATATAGGGGATGAACTCCACACACCAAGCAGAAAGCAATGGTCTAGGAGAGGCCAAAATAATGCTAGTTCCCAGGCTCCTTCTCGAGAAAGATTTCATGTTCCACTTCCTCATGAAACTTCTTCGTCTTCTAACGATCCTGAGCATGTCAAAGGGGTCACACCAGAGGTCTATATGCAGAAAGAAGTAATCACAGAAGTAGGTTTTTTCCCTACTAGAGAAACCCTTGAACAACCCGATGAAACCTCTACTGCTGAAACAGCTTCATATGATTCTGAGAAGTTAAGAGAGGAAGTGATTGCCTTGAGAGAAAAGGAACGTGAACAATTAGCAGAAATTGCTAATAGAATGAAGATAAGGGAACAACAGCTTCGTGAATTGCTTCTGGAAAGGGAAGAACTCCTCAAGAGAACCAGGAGAAATGAGACCCATGTTAGTGATCTAAACTAGGATGTACAAGGTTTGGATAAAGACTTGTTTGGTGATATGCAAGCTTTGAGAAAGCAAGCTCAGGATACCAGGCCCAAACAAAGTGAATTTGAGGGAACAGGCCATGTTTTAAGACAATTGAATCCATCTCAAATCAAAATAAAAGAGGAGATTAAAATTGCCCCCAAGGAAATCCTTGATAAGGGAAAACAAAAAGTGGTGGGTGTTGCTATAAATGAACCGAAGAAGGTTGTGCCCATTCCTAATGTGCCTACTCAAGCGAGTACAGATTTAGACAAAGCTAGGAAAGCAAAGGAGGATTTGGCTATGCAACTTGAGAAACTTGAGTTAGAGGCTGCTACAGATGAAATGAAGAGGAAGATTGCCTTTCTACATGCTAATATGAATACATCTGCTAGTAGTTCTATCCCTATTACCATAAGAACAACTTCATCCAGTCAGCCTAACATTTCAATTCCAAATACTCAAGCCTTTCACTCTGGACAATATCCATCCGGACAATTTCCTAGTCAAGTTCCCTTTATAGTTGGAGGTACCCCTTCAAATCAGCCAATTATCCAAAGATGACCAGTTCATTTGGATAGATATAGGCCCTTATTTTTTGATGGTATTCCTGGCCAACCTAATGCTATCCCCAATGAAATCAGGAAGAAGATCCCATTATTCACTGGGAATAATGTTATTACTTGTGAAGAGCATTTGAAGTTTTTCACAGATAAAGTTAATGACTATGAGATTGAACATGAAGATGTCATTATGAAACTTTTTGTTCAATCATTGATTGAAGATGCTAGGGATTGGTACAGAGGGTTACCTGAGAACAGTATTGTTTCATGGGATGAATTTGTCAGGAGTTTTAAAGAGCAGTATGCTGAACATGTGAATTCTAGTTACATGCTCAATGAATTCAATAATATCAAGAAAAATTATAATGAGAGCATGTCAGAGTTCAATAGCCAGTTTCAAAAGGCTATGTACAAATTGTTCCAGGTATTGAGGTTGGATGATGCAGTTTGCATGACAACTTATTTCAATTCCATGGATGGTAAAATATCTTATCTCCTAAGAGATAAAAATCCCCACACCCTTAGGGATGCATTTAAATTGGCCATAAATATTGAGAGTAACCGAAAGGCATCTGGCCAAATGTACAAGAGGTATGAGGGTAAATTGTGGAAAGAAACCAGACCACAACATGCAAGGCCTTTTAAAAAGGAGGATAAAGGACCGGGTGCTAACAAGGAGTTCCCAACAAGATTTGATAAAGGTGGTAGAAACTTTCAAGATGCAAGACCCCCTTATCAAAGGCAGGACAAGGCCCCTAATTTGAGAGATATGCCTTACAAAACTAATTGGAAGGATGGGAGACCTGTTCTCGACAGCAATGAAGTACAAAAAGGGAGAGATACCCCAGATCCCTTAAAGAAAAATACAACACACAATGTAGAAAACACTCCTTGGTGTGTTGCTTGTAATATGCCTCATTCACCTTTCCAGTGTGCTGTGGCCCAAGCCTTAGGAGAAGAGGCTGATAACTCATGTGCAGGAGATTATGAAGAATCTAAAAAGCCTGCCATTAACATGTTTACTACAGATCCAATAGAGGATTTTGTGTCCTCAGATGATGAAGCAAGCTGTCCAGATGTTGATCATAAGAGAAAGATTTTCTCTGATTATGAGCAACAAATATTTACTCAATCTGATCCTGAAGAATTTGATAACAATGATTATAAAACTCATATGGTGGGATCTAGATCAGATGAGAAGCAATGGAGGAAGCCCAGTGAAGAGGAAATCAAAAACTTAATTGTGGCTGCCATAACACAAGCAAGATCCTCATACAATTTGAGGAACAAAAAGGTGGATAATGAACAGGGAATTCCTAGATCAGTATTCATCAAAGGTAGTCCTCAGGATAAGGGTTTCCCAAAGCCCAATGTTATAGATGGCAAGGATCAAGAACTTGTGGGTGAAAAGAAGAAAGGGGAGGAAGTTAGTGTTGACAAGATGAAAAAGAAAATTGGTAGGACTAAGGATCAATCTGATTCTCCTGTTGATTCCCCTGCATTTGATATGGGACATGCACTGTCTCAAATGAAAGTGTCCATCCCTCTGCTTGAAATGTTGAAAATAGAAGAGCACAAGACAGCAGCCTTGGCTCTTATAAATGAGCAGAGATTTGCTCCTACCAAACAAGAGGAAGGGAGTTCTATAAAAAAGCCTATTCCCATCTCAGATGTATGTGTTGGGACAATTGTAACACAAGAACCTTCTTCCATCAATCCATTTTATGTCACTCTGATGAAGGGTGCTCCCCTTAATACCACAAACACATAACAGACATAGAGAAACAACAATAATCATATGCAAGAATAGAAAATTGGCTTCTTATTATCTCCACAAATGTGGAATTACAAATTTTCAGAATTACAACATGCAAGCCACATGGGCATTCCCTTACAATATTCTGTAGGACAAAGCCTCGAACTATTACCCAGAACTATTCTGAACTGCCTAAGACAATAATACAGCCTTCCTTATATAGGCAATTTTCCACCGCCTGGGAAGGTTCCAGAATTTTAGCCAATAAGGCCGACCAAACTTAGAGTTATTTTTATTTTACATTTCATTACATCATAGTCAGCTCAAAATAAATTTTGAAACCCGAACAGAAATTTTGAAGAAAAATCATTTTCTGCCATTTCAAGTGACCCAACTTCGGAAGACCATAAGTCATCACCAGTTGACCCGATTGACTATTGTAACCCCATTTCAGAAAGGGCGCGAGGAGCTCTACAACGTTTGAATTAAGCAAGCTTCATTCAGCCCAAAATTTGACCTCATCCGGGGCCTCTAAAGCCTTCAAAACTGAGTTCAAAGTTTCTGTCCCCTGCTGCCAATACCGAAAATCTTCAATATCTTCCAATATACACTTGATCTGGCAATGAAACTTTACTGGCAGACTTATATGACCAAAATGAACCTCCAAGAAAGAAATCAGATCATTTTAAGCACATACCAAAATAGCAGCTCTGCACAAGATAGCACATACCAAAAATAGTAACTTTCCATAAATAGCAGCTCTGCACAAGATAGCCCTTATTGAATTCAAAAAAATAGAAATGTTTTTGGGTGATGCAAGATTGCTCTTACACCCAGGATGCTCCTGCATCAGACACCCAGGGTAATTTGAGAAGTGACCCTGTCACGACTCAGGTGTGCAGAGGAAAACCAAGATGGCTAACCTCCTCCTTTGTCAGCCATGATGAATCTTCAATAGGCCATCCTTTCCACTTGACCAGATATTCTTCATATGTCCTGTTCCTTGTGCTTCTGCCAACACGACTGTCCAGTATATCTTCGATCTCCTTAGTGTCTGAACTAGTTGCTGGAATACTCCACTGTGCTGCTGCAACCTCATCTTCAACACCTCCTTCATGATACTCTGTCAAATTTGAAATGTTAAACAATGGTGAAATATTTAGCTCAGTAAGCAATTCTACCTCATATGCATTTCCTGAATCATGTTTCTTCAGTATCTTACATGGCCCAAACTTCTTCATTTTCAGCTTGTTATATGTACCAACTGGAAACCGCTCCTTCAGCAAATGAACCATGACTTCATCACCAACCTGAAATTCCTTAGACCTCCTTTTCTCATCTGCCTTAGCCTTATACTATGCATTCATCTTGGTAATATGCTTCCTCACCTCCTCATGGATGTTCTTCAAGTGTTCTGCAAAATCTTCAGCTTCAGCACTACTTATTTCTCCTTTATCTATCTTTCTCAATTCAGATGCATTTCTCGGACTACTTCCATATACAATCTGGAATGGTGATTTACCAGTGCTCCTGTTGACAGAATTATTGTATACAAATTCTGCCTATGGTAAAATCAAATCCCATCCCGTTGGCTTATCTCCAACCAAACATCTCAGCAAATTTCCCAAACTTCTATTCACTACCTCTATCTGTCCATCAGTCTGTGGATGATGTGATGAACTGAACTTCAAATCTGTCTTCAACTTCTTCCACAATGTACGCCAGAAATATCCAACAAACTTAGTGTCCCAATCTGAAACTATGGTCTTTGGCAAACCATGAAGTCTCACTACTTCTCTGAAAAACAATTCTGCTACATGAACAGCATCATTAGTCTTCTTGCTGGGAATAAAATGTGCCATCTTTGAAAATCTGTCAACTACCACAAAAATTGAATCGTGTCCCCGTTGTGTCCGTGGTAAACCAAGAACAAAGTCCATGCTAATATCCTCCCAAGGCTTCTCTGGTACAGGTAATGGCTGATACAACCCTGTATTCTGCTTCACTCCTTTTGCCATCTGACATACTCTGCAACTCTGTACAAACTTCTTCACATCTTGCTGCAATTGTGGCCAATAATAATTCTCACCAACCAAAGCAAGGGTTTTATCACGACCAAAGTGTCCAGCCAATCCTCCACTATGCTTCTCCTTGATAAGATTCTCCCTCATAGAACTTCGTGGAATGCACAACTGACTTCCTCTGAATAGCATATCATCCTGGATGATGAAATCCAACCATTTCATCCTGTCTAGAGTAACAGGTTCTGTACAAGCTTTCCAAGCTTCACCAAAATCAGGATCCTCTGGATACAAATTCTTGAGCTCCTTGAACCCAACCACTTCAATCTGCATTTCTGTCAGCAGTAATTGCCTTCTGCTAAGAGCATCTGCAACCCTATTAGACTTTCCACTCCTGTGTTTCAAAACAAATGTATAACTCTACAAAAACTCAACCCATTTCAAATGCCTTTGATTCAATTTTCCTTGACTATTCAAATATTGCAAAGCTTGATGATCAGTATACAAAACAAACTCCTTAGGAAGCAGATAGTGCCTCCACTTTTTCAATGCCTGAACTATAGCATAAAATTCCTGATCATAAACAGAATATTTTCTCTTGGCATCATTTAACTTCTCACTGAAATAAGCAACGGGTTTACCTTCTTGGCTCATAACAGCTCCTATTGTAGTACCACTAGCATCACAATCTACTTGAAACACCTTATTAAAATTTGGAAGTGCTAAAACAGGTCGTTCTGTAACTTTTTGTTTCAACAATCGAAAACTCTTTTCTGCCCCATTAGTCCACTTAAACTCTTTTCTATCCTCTCTCATTGTTTCAGTCAAGGGTCCACAAATACTACTAAAAATTTTGATAAACTTTCTGTAAAAGCTAGCCAAACCATGAAAAGATCTTACCTCAGTAGCGCTCCTTGGAGTAGGCCATTCAAGGATAGCCTGTACCTTCTCTAGGTCCATTTTTAGACTTTCTGCTGAGACTACAAATCCCAAATACACTAACTTTTTCTTCACAAAACTGCACTTCTTCAAATTAATCAATAATTTCTCTTCTCTCAGCTTCTCAAATACCATACGAATATGCATCATATGCTCCTCCAATGTCTTACTAAAGATCAAAATATCATCTAGGTAAACAATGATAAACTTACCCAGAAATTCTTTCAGAACCTCGTTCATGAGCTGCATGAAAGTGCTCGGTGCATTGGTTAGCCCAAAAGGCATGACTAACCACTCATATAGTCCTTCCTTTGTCTTGAAGGCATTCTTCCATTCATCTCCTTCTCTAATCCGAATCTGATGATATCCACTTTTCAGATCTATCTTTGAGAAATACACAGCTCCACTCAAACAGTCCATAATATCATCCATTCGTGGCAATGGAAACCTGTACTTGATTGTGATCTTGTTTATTGCCCTAGAATCTATACACATCCTCCATTCTCCATTCTTCTTTGGTGCTAATACCGCTGGTACAGCACAGGGACTCAGACTCTCATGGATCAATCCTTTCTGTAACAGTTCATGTACTTGTCTGTTCAACTCCTCACTTTCTGCAGGTGTCATTCTGTGTGCTGCCTTATTCGGCAAACTCACTCCTGGGATCAAGTCCATCTGATGATTGATCTTCCTGACTGGTGGTAATCCATCAGGCACGTTATCAGATACAATATCCTGAAACTCATTCAACAAATCTGTAACTTCTACAGGAACATCTTCTACTTCCTCTTTACCAACTTTTGGAATTAAAGCAAAACATACATGCTCATGCCTCATACCATCTAGGAAATTTCTTCCATCAACAAAAGTTATCCTTGGATTACCACATACCTTTTCTTCGGTCTCCTTCAATGGTTTTAGCTTATGTCGCACTCCATCCTTTGTTAGGGAATAGGTATTCGCACGACCATCATGTACAGCACATCTGTCAAACTGCCATGGTCTACCGAACAACATATGACATGCATCCATAGATATGATATCACATAGTACCTCATCTTGGTATCCGCCAATCTTGAACTTCACCAGGCATTGTTCATTGACCATGACCTTGTGGTCATCCTGTACCCAAGCAATCCGATATGGATGTGGGTGTTTCTGTCTCTTGAGCTTCAACTTTGTCACCATCTCTTCTGACACCAAATTGTCAGTGCTTCCACTATCGATAATCACATCACAACATTTACCTTCACACTTGCACCTAGTGCGAAACAAGCTCCTCCTTTGCTCAGGTTCATTCTCACCACTCAGCAGGACTCTTCTGTTAATCAATATTTCTCCTCTTTCAGCATCTTCTGAATTTGATGATCTGGCATCTTCATCGATATGTGCAACTCTGGCCTGACCTTCATTTCTCCTATCTGTTCTGCCTTGGCACTGAGGACATTCAAATGCCCTGTGACCTTCTTCTCCATAGTGAAAACATGTTCCACGGAAGCCACCTCTTCCAGATCCTTGTCCTCTTCCCCTTCCTCTTTGATCTCTATTATTCTGATCCTGGAAGCGATTGGAATTATTTCCTCGCTGATTCTGACTGCTACTGGCCTCATCCTTCTTTTTTGGATCTTCATTTCGGCCACCATATGACCGTCCACCAGATCATCCTCCGCGACCTCTTCCATTTTGTCTTCTCTCAAACTTCTTGTTCAGCTTTTCCTCTACTTTTAGGGCAAACTGGTATGCCTCTTCAATACTGTTCATTCGAACCAGATTCAGCTCCTCCTGAATGCTTGGCCTTAACCCATTAAGGTATCGGGAAACTTTCTCCTTATCAGCTTCTGCATGGCCTGTTCAGATGAGAAGTCAATAGAACTCCTCTGTATACTCCTGAACAGATCTTCCTGCTTGCTTCAAACTCTGCATTTTCTTCAGTAGGTCAAGCTCATAATCAATAGGAATGAACTGTCGCTTCAATTTATCCACCATCTGATCCCATCTTGTGATTTTATCTTTCCCTCTTCTATTTCGCTCTAATTGAATTTCTTGCCACCAGATCTTCGCATGACCTTTCAATCTGTCTTTCGCAAATTTGACCCTATCAGGATCCTCAACATCTTCGTACTCAAAATATTCCTCACATTCATTGATCCAGTCGATCAATTCTTCTGGGTTAAGATTTCCAAAAAATGTAGGAACCTCAATCTTAGGTCTTTTCCCAATCTTCGAAATCGCCCGAAAAAGTCTTTCTTCCTCCTGGTTCACAATTTCAGCTTCTCCTTCTTGATATTCTTCTTTGGCTTCATCCTCGCTTTCATCTCTGACATTAAGATTCATTCCTCTATGAATCTCTTCTTGCAATGCTCGTACTTGTCTCTGCAGCTCTCTAACCTCAGGTGTCACAGCACCAACTCTTCCACCACATTCTCTTCGTGGAGGTATTTTCGTGATGCGCACTGAAACCCTAGCTACGGTCCTAGTGCAAACTGCCTCATAGTCGGTGATCTATTTACACACTCAAGAACTCCTGCTCTGATACCACTTGATGAAGGGTGCTCCCCTTAATACCACAAACACATAACAGACATAGAGAAACAACAATAATCATATGCAAGAATAGAAAATTGGCTTCTTATTATCTCCACAAATGTGGAATTACAAATTTTGAGAATTACAACATGCAAGCCACATGGGCATTCCCTTACAATATTCTGTAGGACAAAGCCTCAAACTATTACCCAGAACTATTCTGAACTGCCTAAGACAATAATACAGCCTTCCTTATATAGGCAATTTTCCACCGCCTGGGAAGGTTCCAGAATTTTAGCCAATAAGGCCGACCAAACTTAGAATTATTTTTATTTTACATTTCATTACATCATAGTCGGCTCAAAATAAATTTTGAAACCCGAACAGAAATTTTGAAGAAAAATCATTTTCCGCCATTTCAGGTGACCCAACTTCCAAAGACCATAAGTCATCACCAGTTGACCCGATTGACTATTGTAACCCCATTTCAGAAAGGGCGCGAGGAGCTCTACAATGCTTGAATTAATCAAGCTTCATTCAGCCCAAAATTTGACCTCATCCGGGGCCTCTAAAGCCTTCAAAACTGAGTTCAAAGTTTCTGTCCCCTGCTGCCAATACCGAAAATCTTCAATATCTTTCAATATACACTTGATCTAGCAATGAAACTTTACTGGCAGACTTATATGACCAAAATGAACCTCCAAGAAAGAAATCAGATCATTCTAAGCACATACGAAAATTACCAAAAATAGTAACTTTCCATAAATAGTAGCTCTACACAAGATAGCCCTTATTGAATTCAAAAAAATAGAAATGTTTTTGGGTGATGCAAGATTGCTCTTACACCCAGGATGCTCCTGCATCACACTCTAATTGTGAATGATTTATTGTTAAAAAATTGTATGATAGACTCTGGTGCTGCCACAACTGTGATGCCATATCATGTAATGAAAGAATTAGGATTGCAAGTTGACACTTCTAATGGCAGGTGTTATGCAATGGATAATAGGGCAGTGCCTATTGTGGGGACTTTGGTTGGAATTGAGGTAAAAATTGCTGCATTCCTAGAAGCTACATACAAAATGGATGTAGTTGTTGTGGATACAGAGCCTCACTATGGCATGTTATTGTCAAGACAATGGGCTGCAGCAGTGGGTGGAAAGCTGGAACTAGATTTATCTTATGCCACTATTCCAATGAATGGGACTGAAGTAAAGTTGTACAAGGAGCCCCGTTCCTCAGTTATGGTGGAAATGGTTGCTCCGGAAGCCCTTAATTATTTTGTAGATATTGACATGAACAATTTTGTGATTGAAGAAGTGATACCTCAGTTGAAAAACACAGACCCGATTGTGGAAGAATTGATGATGCAACAAGATAGTTTGTGGCAAATGTTTTTTGATGGTGGATGCTCCAAAGAAGGATCAGGAGCTGGTGTTGTTTTCATTTCCCCATCAGGTAATACTTTCAAGTATTCCTTTTTGTTGACTTTCAGTTGTACAAATAATACTACTGAATATGAGGCCTTGATCTTGGGATTAGATGTAGCCATAAAGCATGGTATTAAATGTTTAAAAGTCCACGGTGATTCCCAATTGATTGTAGCCCAAGTAAGATCCCAATATGCCTCCAAGGATGAGAAACTCCAGTTGTATAAGCATGCTGTCTGGGATAGATTAGAATTTTTTGAAGCTTTTAATTTGCTCTGGGTAGAGAGGTCAAATAACATCATGGCAGATTTTCTTGCTAATGTTACTTTGAAAAACAATGATATCACCCTCTCTGGTGTTTCCATGTTGGAAACTAAAACTAGGCCTGCAGTTCCTGACAATGTGTACAATTGGCAAGTTTTTGAGGATGATCTTGATATCCTTAGATTCCTTCAAGGCCTGGATCAATATGATGGTTAACAAATAGATTTCAATGAGGTACAGGAATGTATTGAAGGAAAATAATGCATCATGGGAAATGAAATAGTCCAATTACCTTCTAATCATATACCCAAAGGACTAGTAGAGTTGGAGGGAATGTTTAAAATAAATGATGGTTTTCTGTCCCAAAAGTCTAATACAAAACTAGAAGACTTAGAGGAGATAAACCTAGGATCAGAAAATTCCCCACAAATGGTATACATTGGAAAGAAACTGAGTAGGGAGATCAGAGGCAACTTGATTAGACTTTTGAAAAAGTACAAACATGTGTTTGCTTGGTCATATGATGACCTCAAAGCTTATAGGGCTGATTTATTCCAGCATGAAGTTCCTCTAAAGGAGGAAACCACACCCTTTAGACAAAAGAAGAGACCCATTAATCCTTTACTGGCCACCAAGATGCAAGTTGAGTTGACAAAACTGAGGGATGCTGGTATTATTGAACCAATTAGGCACTCAACTTGGGTTTCAAACCTTGTACCAGTGAGGAAGAAGAATGGTGACATCCGGCTTTGTGTTGATTTTAGGAACCTAAATGTGGCATCACTCAAGGATAATTATGGATTGCCTAATATGGAGGCCATGCTGCATAGGGTGACTGGATGTGAACTCCTGTCAATGATGGATGGTTTCTCAGGGTATAACCAAGTGCTAGTCAAAGAATCAGAGTAATTCAAGACAGCCTTTACAACTCCTTGGGGAACTTATGTATATGTTCGTATGCCTTTTGGTCTAAAAAATGCTGGGGCAACTTTTCAGAGAGCCATGGATGTTGCTTTCAAAGAAATCATCAATGTCTTAATGGTAGTGTATCAAGATGATCTCACTGCTTTTTCCAAAAGGGCTGATGATCATTGTTCTCATTTAGAAAGGATTTTTCTCAAGGCCTTAGAGTTTGGTGTGTCCTTGAATCCCAGGAAATGTCAATTTGCAGTGACAGAAGGAAAGCTGCTGGGACACAGTATCAAAAGAAGGAGTCAGGATTGATCCTGAAAGAGTGGAAGCCATCAAAAAGGTCCCTCCACCAAAGAATATAAAGGGTGTGCAATCATTTTTGGGGCAAATAAATTTTGTGAGAAGATTTATTGCTAACTTTGCAGAGTTGGTCAAGCCAATAGTTAAGTTCCTTAAAAAGGGAATGAAATTTGAATGGAACTTGGAAGCTCAGCAAGCTTTTGAAAAAATTAAACAAACAATTCAAGAAGCTCCTGTTTTGGTATCACCTGACTATTTAAAACCTTTTTCTCTATTTTCTTTTGCATCTTTCCATACTATTGCAGTTGTCCTTCTGCAGAAAGATCAAGAAGGATATGAACATCCTATAGCTTTTTTCAGCAAGTCTTTGCAATCTGCTGAATTAAATTATGAAATAATGGAAAAGCAAGCTTATGCACTTGTGAAAGCAGTCAAGGCTTTTAGATCGTATTTGGTTTGTGCAAAGGTTAATGCTTATGTACCCCATGCTGCAGTAAAGGATATCTTGATACAGAGTGAAGTCACAGGGAAGAGATGTAAATGGATAAACAGGATTCAAGAGTTTGACCTTGAGATTCATATTACCAAATTGGTAAGAGGATTGGGACTTGCCAAGTTAATGACTGAGGAAAACATGGACCTTGTCCAGATAAACAATGTTGCTACTAATGTTGATACAGTTACTAGTATTGAGATGCAACCCTGGTACAAGGATCTTGTTTATTTTATTAAAAATGCTAAAGGTCCACCTGAATTGAATGATAATCAGAGAAGAAGCTTGAGATTACAGGCTCAAAGATATGTCCTCATTCAAGGTGATTTGTATTGGAAAGACAATGATGCCATTTTACTCTTTTGTTTGGATGAACACCAATCAGAGAAGGTGCTAAAAGAAATGCATTCTGGAATGTGTGGAGGGCATTATCCTACTCGGTCAACAGCTCATAAAATTTTGAGGGCAGGATATTATTAGCCTGTATTGTTTAAAGACACTCACTCTTATGTTAGAAAGTGTGAACCCTGTCAAAGGTTCTCAAAGAAACTAAAATTTTCAGGTGCATTGTTATTAAATCCAGTTGTTGCAGAATCCCCTTTTGCAATGTGGGGTATGGATTTTATTGGAGAGTTCTCTGAAAAGTCCAGTGGAAGACATAGTCACATTTTGGTGG
This sequence comes from Chamaecyparis obtusa, assembly GCA_027943335.1. Taxonomy (NCBI): domain Eukaryota; kingdom Viridiplantae; phylum Streptophyta; class Pinopsida; order Cupressales; family Cupressaceae; genus Chamaecyparis; species Chamaecyparis obtusa. Next base: position 365,372 of record BSBK01008174.1, on the reverse strand, counting down.
CTACTGATTACTTTACCAAGTGGATAGAAGCTATTCCCACTAGAGGAGCAACAAGTGCTGTGGTAATTGATTTCCTGATGAACAACATAATCACAAGATTTGGTGTCCCAATCAAATTGGTTGTAGACAATGCAATGAGTTTTAGGTTTCAAGAAATTACTAATTTTTGTGATGAAATGGGAGTTATCTTGTCTTATTCAAGCCCATATCACCCACAGGCCAATGGACAAGCTGAGTCTAGCAATAAGAGCATTTTGCAAATCTTGAAGAAGACCTTGGAAAAGAACAAAAGAGGTTGGCATGAGAAGTTAAAGTTAGCACTATGGGCTGATAGAATTTCTGAGAAAAAAGCCACAGGGAAGTCCCCCTTTGAAATGGTATATGGTGCAAAGACAAGATTGCCAATTAATAATTTCCTTCCCATCTACAAGTTTATGCAAGAGGAAGATATTGAAATCAATAACCCACTGCAAGATAGGATGGTTCAGCTGATTGAGTTGGATGAGATAAGAAGGGAAGGGCAGAAAAATAACATCAAACTGTAGCAACAAATGAAATATCTTTTCGATAAAAGGGCTACTATGAAAAAATTTCAGCCTGGTGACATGGTTCTTCAATGGAATACTAGATTTGAAGACAAAGGGAAGCATAAAAAATTTGAGTCCTTATGGATGGGTCCCTTCATTGTTTGTCAGATTCATGGCAAAGATTCTTATTTTTTGCAAAGTATGGATGGTGAAGAGCAAGAATTGCCAGTGCATGGACAATTCTTGAAGTTTTTCTTCAGTTGAAAGTTCTTTTTCCATGCACAGTAGGCTTGTATTATATGTATAGGTGTGTTTGCTTCTTGTTTTAGGTTCAGGTTTTGTGGTCTACCTCCCAGAGATTCATGGTTTCTTGCTATGATCTTACAATCAAGCATCCTCAGATAGAGCCACTGTTGGGTATCCAAAAAAATTTTGAGGTTTGTGTCCAATTCCTGGTTTAAGTCTCCATGCAAGTGTTTTTCCTGGACTAGGGTTTGTAAAGTGTCGTGAAAATGGTTTTTGACATGTTCAGGAAAACCCTTACCCTAGGTCTTGTCTTTCAAAATGTTTCCAATTCATTTCCAAAATTCATGTGGCCCTCTTGTTTCTTTTTCTTGGTTACCTTTAAGTCACTTAAGTTGCTATTTGTGCATGTGCTTATTTGCCCCAAATGTTCACTGAATCGGGAAGTGTATTATCAAAGGTTAAAATAATCTAGCGATTCAGCGAATGAGTCAAATTCATGTTCACTATTAATATTAGTCGCCAGTTCTCTAGATCTTCCAGCAGTTATCCCAAACATTCAGTGAATTGGCGAATGTATTAAAGCCAAGCTTTTTGATTACTTTATTCGCTAAGTCTGCAAGTGTTTCGGCAGTTTCATTTTCCTTTCCGAGAACTAGCGAATGGCGGTTATCTCCAGTTCTCGCAATACTTGGCGGTCTTTTGAAACAATCTAGCGATTCAGCGAACACTTTGTTCGCTTGTTCTCAGAATCTGGCGGTCAAGGGTCGTTTCAACTAGAGAATTAGTGAATGTCGTGGATTGCTTTCACGATCAACGGCCCTGTTTTAATCTCAAAATATTTGTGGGTCCTGCATATTTGATCTGGCGAATGAGTGACTGAATACTTATAATGATATCCTCTAAATTTGGCGGTTCTGATGGTTTGCCCAAAAGATTTCAGTGGAGATAAGTTTTCTCACATTCGCTTATTCTCAGAATAAGTTGGTGACATGCTAAACCATTTACCGATTCAGCGAAGCCTTTGGTCACTAGTTCTCTTAATAAAAGGATAAAGGTTAAAACAAGCTAGCGAATAAGAGAATCAATGGATGATAAGTTTTAAGGTCTCAGTCGCTTATTCTCGAAATGAAATTTTCAATGATATGGAGTATTTGGAGAACTAGCGAATGCTCTTTGTTCACTGATTCTCAGAATTAAATGGTTAAGGGTTTTGTTATTCAGAGAACTAGCGATAGCCATTGATTGATGAAGATCAATGGTCAATCTGGAATCCCGGTATAAAGTGATGATTAAGGAAAGATTTAGCGAATTAGAGATTAAAGGGGTTCGCCAGTTCTCTAGACAATCAAGCGGTTAAGTATATTTTTAAGCGAATGCGTGAAACCTTTGTTCGCTAGGTCTCCAAGAAAATTGACCGTCAGTCATAACATTAAGAGAATGGGAGGTGGCTTTGTTCGCTGGTTCGCCAAATGGTAATTGCAGTTAACTGTGTAAGTGGGAGCCCTTTGTTCGCTGATTCGCAAAATGCATGGATGGTTAAGGATAGGATTCCGAGAACCCGCGAAGCTAGTAGTCGCTAGTTCTCTAGATTTGAACCAAGGTGAAACAGGGATTCAGAGAACCAGCGAAGCCAGTGGTCGCCAGTTCTCCGATTGCTAGCTAGGCTTAGCATTCTATTCAGCGATTAAGAGAAGCCAATAGTCGCTGGTTCGCTAAATGGGCTCAGATGGAAAAGGTCATAAAGGGAAAAGAAAAAGGACCGTTGCCACATAGATAAAGTACTTTGTCGATATGGACATGAAACTAGTAAGCCATCAAATCAACTTCAAGAAGAAAGATTGCATGACGCAAATAGTTTTAAAGTATAGAATCATGATCATTCCCTCTTCACCTTGTTTTCAAGTAGTTTAATCTATCTGTCAACATCCGGACATGGCGAGCTCAAAATTTGAAATCTGATGGTACATGAAATTGAATATGGGATCAATTAAGGAGATTTACATTAACTATGGTAGTTGCACACCTTGGATTCATATCGATAAGTAAGTGAAGCTCATTGTTTATTTGTTCAAGTCTCAGTTGTTAAGAGTTTATGTTTGTCCAGAGCATTTCTGAGCATAAAGCATTTGAGATACAGAGAATTGAAGGTGTTTCTGTAGCAAGGATGAGTCAACCTGAGAAGAGTGCAGTGTCTTCTAGTAGTGAGGCCAAGTCCAAAACTGGTGAAGACAGGAATAAGCCAAATTTTTCAGATGAATTCCTGAAACTGTTGTCGGGCTCCAATCAGAACAAGAGGGTTGTTGATGACGCGTTTGAAGATCTTTTGGAATGGTGTAGAGACCCAATCACTCAGGAATTCACAAGTTACACTATTTTCAACTTCTTTTACAGCAATAAAAGTAAGCATGTTCCTGTCTGTAATGGTTGGGTGTTAGGATTGGGAAAAATGGTTGTCCCTGATGTTTTCCTAGATGTTGATTTAATTGTTGCCCTAGCCAGAAGTTATGACCCTATTTCAAGGACAATTAGAAAAGAAGACCAATCACCCTTAGTTACTCTTGATAGGGGATCTTTTATGAAAACTTTTGGTCTATACACGTCCTTTTCCACTGAGATTGATTTGAACAAAGAAAAGGCAAGATATAGAAGCAATATAGGGTCAGTAAAAGACCAGTTGGTTAAACATATGCCAAAATAGGATAAATACATAGCCCCCCTTCCTGCCAACATGAATGCCCCATACCAGTTCAAATCCCTCCATCATTATATGAGATATACTTGCTATGCATTATGTAGAGTTTTGGGAATGGATGGGAGTGCAGAATTTTTACCAGCTGACTTGCTGATGATCATCTTGGATATTCAAAATCCCTTGGTAAACACTGACTATGATTACATTCAGTATGTTATTGATAGGATGCATCAAGGGCTGATGTCTGTAAAAGAAAGTAAAAGTCCTATTGAGTTCATGCATTATTCTTTATTAATGCATTTGATTCTATTTTTCAACATCAACAGTTTTGATGTAAACATGTTAAAACCAAGGTTCACTTTCAAGGATCAGCACAATCCAGTGCAGTTGTGGGTGAGGATATGGAATTCTACCTCCAATGAAGCAGATTTTTGTGTTTTTCAGAATTTCATTATCTATCCAATTATCAGGATGCTAGGCATAAATGTCACCAGGCTATCTCCTAGAGTCCTTAGGCTTTTAAGACCACTGCAGTATGTGGATAAGTGGGATGGAAATCATAATTGGGGTGATTTCTACTTAGGAGATAATTCCACAATTATCAGAGTTTATGGGTGTCCCCAACCCCCACATTTATTACCAAAGTATGTGCCTCCGAGATTGGCTTGTTTGGAATTTGTTTGGCAACTAATGTGTACAGATAAAGAGCTTCTGGCCCCTCACAGAAAGGGTACATTCACACCCAGGCAGTTTAGGGTAGGTGACTTCCTGATAGGAAAGAGGGCTTTTCCTCAAATCAGTGCATGGTTACAACAATTCAAAATGGTTACTGGTGCTTTTAGGCACATAGATCCTGAGGACTTCATCAAGATTGCCAGGATGACTTACATCCCAAACATTGGTGTGATCAAGGAGCATGAGGGTTTAGATGAAGAAGATGTGATTAGAAACATTTTGGATGAAGATGAGGTTAAGAGGAGATGGTACAGATTCTTTGATTTAGTAGATTTGTCCAACCAATTGAAAGCATCTCAGATTCCGTTTGAGGGTTTTTTCCCCGATCTTCCTTATTTGAAGAAGATTGATGGGATGATTGAAAAATATGATACCTTGGCAAATCAATTGGAAGGCTTGATTGATCAGAATAAGCCAGAAAAGAAGAAAAAGAAAGATTATTCATCTTCTGATGAGGAAGAATTCACTGATGAGTCACAAGAAGAAGATAGTCCTCCATAGGTTGAGGGACCACTAGTTGTTGATCTCACTCAAGATCAACCAGAAATACAGGATATCTCAGAGCCACCATTGAAGAAATAGAGGCTTGAGGAAGGTGAACCTTCAAGGCATGCAAAACAAAGAAGGGAAATTGACAGAGCATCTACTCTTGTACCAGGTGATAGGCCATATCATCATCAATTGAGGAAAGCAATAAGAGCAGGCAAGAAAATAGCCATTGAGCAAGAAAGCATAGAAAAGTCCTTATGGTTGGAGAAGGATATCAGAGAGGTCTATCAAGAAGAATTCTTGAGTGATGATCAATTCATTAAGACTGATGAGTTCAAGAGTTTTCTCATTTGGAACAAGCAGCAAGAAGTAAAGAAAGCTCTGCCTGAAGGTATGGAGCCAAGTGAAAAAACTTTGAGAGCTCTTGCTTCATATGATCCTAGCCTTGATCCTATAATAGTGGACGAAGCCAGAGAATTGGTTAAATCAAGTGCAATGTTGTTAACCCCAGGATGGGATCTGACTTCTGCATTCCTCATTGATCAATTGAGAAAGCAACCAGAGGGTAGCTTATCATATGAGGTTCACATTGGTGACATGATAAGAGGAAGTGGCTATGACCCTAAGTCCCAAGCTGTTGCAATGTGGTCTATGGCCCCCAAAACCCAAAAGCCATCTCTATTGAGTATAGAGGATAAGATGGAGGGGAATAAGATTATATGGACTGTACAAAATACAACAGACCTTGAAGTCTCCAAGGCAGTAACTCATTGGGCTAATCTAAATGAAGCCAAGACAGCTCAGCTGTCAGAAAGATATGCCAAATTGTTTGAAAGTTCAAGCATGGTAGCCAAGGACAAAGATTTGAAAATGATGAAGATCAAACAATTAGAAGATGAGCTGGCAGAAATAAAGGTTAAACTTGAAGAAGCCTCAAAAATAATTCCTCCTCCTCCTCTGCAAATTGAGGTACCTATTCAGATAGATTTGGAGGCACCTGAGGGACCTGCTGAAGACTTGGAGAAGGTGAAATTGGATGCATCCCTGGACACTATAGCCAAAATAGTGCAGTACAGGCAGCACAAAATAAAGGACAAGATGGATGCAGTTCATAAATCAGTCAGCCTATTACATCAGACCAATCAAAAGGTGAATGACTATTTAGCTACCTTGGAGCCACTCTATAGTATTTGGTCTGGGAGGAATTTGTTGTTTGATAAGCTTGACAGTTTACAAGAACACAGCCTGATATCCCAAAAGTAGTGACTGATGTATTTGAAAGGATTGGCCTAATAAGTGCTGCATCAAAGTTTTTCAAAGCAAAGTCAAACCAAATAAAGGCTAAGTTAGCCATGTTTGATAAAGATTACAGCAAGTATTTGCCCCCGGTATATGATGACAATGGAAATGTGGTTAAGCTGGAAGAGTGGAAGTTGTCAATGGGTCAGTTGGTAATCAATCAAGATGCCTTCCTAAAACATAATAAGGCTTTGGATGTGGAAGGAACTAACAATATAATTGATAGTTTATTCAAAGTTGAAAGTGACTGTATCAAGTTTATAGGAGAAGTTAAAAATGTGACTGATTCTACATGGGAACGGCAAGTCAACTTGTTACAGGAGCTGCAGAGTTACGACTGGTCATCTGATGATGATGTGGCAGCTTGGGAAAAGTTAATAACAAAGAAGAAGAAGAAACCGGTTATCCAGCTGACAGAAGAGGAAGAAGAATAGATCGCACTTGGCACCTGATCCAAAATTTGAGGGAGAGCGTGTTCAAACAGAGAATGATGTAAATTAGCTTGTAATGGTGGTCATCATTCATATGACAAACTTGGTAACTGCTCTGAAAATATCTACAAACAAAGGTGCCAGCTGCGGAAGTTGTTCAGAATTGAAAATATACGCCTTGCTGTCTTTATTAAATATCTTTCTATTTGTATTTTCTTTTGTTTTCTAGTGCAAATTTCTATCAGCCATCCGAAGCTTGTTGCATCCTTTCGAGGATTCCAGGATGGTTGATTAGTATAAATAGTCAGTTTCTATTGAAGATCGAGGTTGGAAAATATTTTTGTAAAGGAGAGGTCCGAAAATAGAACCTTATTTTCTTGAAATCAAGGAAGACTGTACGAATGCATTTGATCAATTAATACAAATACACTGGAGTTCTGTTACTATCATTTGATTGTCTTTACATGTGGAGTGTTTTAGTTTCTTTATGTATTTAGATTGTAAGACAGTTTAAATACATCCTTCACAAGGTGAATGTAGGGGTTGAGCTTAAGTTTCTTTCAAGGAAAGAGTAAAATATTAGGGGAGGTCTCTGGGAATTGAATATCTATATGTGGATTTTATGACAGGTGTAGGAATGGAAACAATGATATGTTAGGCATGTTATTTGAGTTTCATTGTATTCGTTTTAATAGATATATGTGAAGGTAGAGTTCGACTCTGATGCCCAGCGGATAAGGGACTGGTTTTAGATCCGTTTACATTGGTTTACCATCCAAGATATAATTGATTGAAATTTTACTTTATATGCCTAATTTCCAGACTTGAGATATTTTATGACAAGTTCATAAATATGTATTTTAGTGCTTTGAAGAAGCAATAAATGAGGTTAACCCTTCCCTAAGTTTAACTCTAAAAGGAAGAAGGATGAATATCCTTAAGCCATTGTGTCGTGTTGTTGTTTTTATTGTCTATATCATGATGTTGTGTATCAGGATAATTTGGGTTATACTCAGAGTTTTAGCAACTTATTGAGTTGGATTTTGAAGGCAGTAACAAAGCAGTGAAGGAGCAAGTTCTCAATTCAGAGCTCAGTTGAACGTTGAATTGATAGAGGTACACCCGCCTGAGTATATATTACTCAAAGTGAAGAAGGTCTTAACCTTAACACCTTAGTAGTTTGTAACTTGCTAGGTTACAGCCATTGGGATTATTTGAGTAATTGATTAATCTACAGGTTCAAACACTAACACAACCTCTAGCTTAAGTTTCCTTAATACTTCCTCCATTAGGTCAATACATCTTTTGCCGCTTAATCTCCTTCATAGATCTTAGGGTTAGATAAGATTCATTGAATCCATCCTACATTATGTTCTTCATCTATCCTTCTAGAAATATCTCAAATCTCTCAATAAATTTACAATAAAACATTTTACAGTGCATTAAATGCTTTCATACAATCAATAAATAAAGTCAACACATTTTACATAATCTAACAATTCAATGATGTCGGCTGGAAATCTCAATTCTTCCTCAAATGCAAAATACTAACGCTCAGTCAATACTATGTTCAACTTCTCGGTCTTCACTAGAAAGCTCAATCACCTCATAAATTATTTCCTGCTAATGTTGACTTTCTCGGTAATTAACCGATGTTCGTTCAATGCTGAATTTACTCAGCATATACTAGCTCAGTCGACACTAACAACACTTAGCTTAAACTAGATTTCTTCACTTTTGCTCAGTTAAGCCTACCAGTTTAGTGTTCATTCTTACTTAGAGAAACAATACATTGTCTTATCATTGTGCCACATAATCAAGTACTCTTTAAAGTATCAAGATAACTCAACTTTTCCTTAGGTGCTATTGTAACCACCCTTGCCTTACCGCTTAGCAACAATCAGATAGATATAGTACTTTCTTAAATAGCAATAGTCTTACTAGTTAAGGTTTGACATCAATGAAAATACAACAATTGCTTCAATTGTAGTTTCCAACAATCTCCCTCTTTGGCATTAATGGAAACACCATATGAATATCATATGAATTACCAACCAATCCAAAAACTTATATGTTCATTAGAAATATTTATAATATCCTAAGCTTCATTATGATACATAATCAATTAGCCATACTTGTATGACCGTCCACTGAATTTCTCCATCTGTCTTGATCTTCCATGAAAAATTCCATTCTATGTATTCATCTATGATCATCTCCCTCTTTGACAAAAATGCCAAAGCAACAACAAAAACATACATCCTACAGATGTAGATATCATATTTTCAGTTTAGCAATAGTATTCTCCCTATCTCATCTTTACTTATGACTAATTCTTGGCTTTGCTATGCTTTTAACAACTCTAGGCTGCTCCTAAAGTGTGACCTTTCTCTGCATCAACTTGTTAGATATTCTATACAACACATTTGATGTAGTGCTCCTAGCTTGACTAGGTAGCCTTAGTTAGGGGAAGCACCCCTAATTGATTTCTTAGGTATTGATGAGCTTCTTTAGGTAAACCCTTATTAAATATTTCTACTAGTTATTCCTTTGTATTCACATATTCCATACTGACCTCCTTATCTTGTACCAGTTCTCTCAAGTAATGATACTTGATGGCAATGTGTTTGGTCTTTGTGTGCATCACTAGATTCTTAGAGATGTTGATAGAACTTATGTTGTCACAGAAAATGACAACTGGTTTAGTGATTTCTTCTTTCATGCCTACCAACAATTACTTTATCATTATCAAATTTGAACAGTTCACAACTGCAACCACATACTTAGCTTTAGAAGTAGATTGGGAAATGCAATTTCATTTCTTACTTGTCCAAGAAACTAATCTTTGTCCAAGAAAGAAAGCTTCACCACTAGTACTCTTTCTATCATCTACATTTCTTGCCCAATCAACATCTATATACACTCTCAGTTCAAACTTGTCATGCTTCGTATAGTACAATCCATAGTCAGCAGTTCCCTTTAAATATATCATGATTATTTTAACTACCATCATGTGAGTTTCCTTAGGATTGGCAGAGAATTTTGCCACAATCCCAACATCTAATGCAATATCTGGTCTGCTATGTACAATATACTATAGCTTTCTGATCATAGATCTATACAAAGTTTGGTTAACTTCTCCAACATCATCATTTTTAGACAACTTCTGTCCAGTAGCCATGGGAGTACTTACTAGCCTTGAATCTTCCATACCAAAGGTTTTCAGTATCTCATGAACATATTTAGACTAGGTGATGAAAATTCCTTTCTCCATCTAACATGCTTGTAAACCAACAAAATATTTGATCTCCCCAAACATACTAATTTCAAATTCAGTTTGCATTTCATTTGAAAATTTCTTACACAAGGCATCTTGTCCACCAAATATAATATCATCTACAAAGATCTTAGCTAACAAGATACATTTACCTTCTTCATCTTTCATGTACAGATTGCTTATGTCATTTGTCCTTGAGAATCCAATCTGTATTAGGTAGTTGTGAAATCTCTCATACCATGCTCTGGGAGCTTGCTTCAGTCCATACAATGATTTATTTAGTTTGCAAATCATGTGTCTTCTATTTGTATCAAAAACTCCTTTTGCCTATTCAATATACACTTCTTCTTCTTCTAATATACCATTTAAAAATGTAGACTTAACATTCATTTTCTATACTTGGAAATCTTTATAAGTAGCATATGCAAGTAGAGTTCTTACTCCTTCCAATCTTACTACAGGGGAAAATGTCCCCCCATAATCTATTCCTTCTTCTTGTGCATAGCCTTTGCATACTAGCCGAGCTTTGTTTCTTCTAATATGACCATGCTCATTTAGCTTATTACAAAATACCCACTTTGTCCAAATGACATTCTTATTTTCTGGTCTCAGCACTAGAGTCTAGGTATCATTCTTCTCTATCTGGTCTCTCTTCATTCATTGCTTCTATCCATTCTTCATTTTCTAATGCCTCCTTTATTGTCTTAGGCTCAAATTCATATAGTAAACATGTTGGATCTCTTGCCTTGCTTTTGGTCTGAATTCTAGTATCTTTATCTCAAATAATCTATTCAGGCTTGTGATGTCTCCTTACATATTGTGCTAGAACAGGTTCTGCTCTTCTTTCATTTTTCTCATCAGGTTCACCAACAAGATTGTCAGATTCAGCTTTTGAATGCTCGACAACCTCTTCGTGATACTCAACAACTTCTTCCTGCCACTCGACATGTTCTTCTTCTCTCTCGGCATTATTTTCCTGATGCTTGACATTGCTTACCCGAGACTCAACATCAGGTGCAAGTTTGTCACATGCCTCTTCTTCCACTATCTACACAAAAGATCTATAATCTTATGGTTCTCTTTTACTCTCAACTTCATTTTTCTCTACATATTCATCAACTTTGACATTCACACTTTCCACAATTTTGTTAGTGTTAGAATTCAAACATTTATAAGATTTACTTTTTGTGGAATAGCCTAGGAATATAACCTCATCACTTTTAGCATCAAATTTTCCATTTCTACCATCCTTTAATATGTAGCACTTACTTCCAAAAATTTTGAAGAACTTTATATTCGATGCATACCCATGCCATAATTCAGAAGGTATCATATTTGTACCTTTTTTTATCTTTACATGGTTAAGAGTATAAATTGATGTACTTACATCTTCTTTCTAATACTTCTATGCAACATTCTTTTCAATCATTAATGTCCTTGCACAATGCAAAATAGATCTATTCCTTCTCTTTGCTATACCATTCTGTGGAGGAGTTCTAGGCGAAGATCTTTTGATCGCTCTATCATTGCAAAATAGATTAAATCCATTGGATATAAATTCTCCACCTTGGTCAAATCTCAGACACCTCAGGTTCCTACCTATCTCTTTTTCAACCTTAGCCACATACCACTTAAAAAATTGAAAAGAATCAGATTTTTCTTTTAAGAACATTACATGCATTATTCTGGTATAATCATGAACAAATAAAAATATCTAGCACCACAATAGATTTGAATACCCATCGGTCCAGAAAGGTTAGTATGAACCAATCTAAGATATTCTCAGAAGTAAAAAATTTTCTCTTGAAAGTAGACTTTGTCATCTTACCCAACTGACATTCTTTTCACATTACATTATCAGGTTTCTCCAATCTAGGTAGACCTCTCACTTTCTTTTTCTTACTAATTTCTACCAGATTATCAAATTTAACATGACATAGCCACTTATGCCATAACCCAATATCATAAAGTTGTGCAATCATTTATGTTTCTTCAGATAGGTCTAGATAGAACAAATTACCTCTTGTCTATTCTCCACTTCCAATCAGTTCACCAGTGGCATCAAATATTTTGACCTTATTGTGATGAAATTGCACTCAGTAGCTAGTGCTATTAAATTGTGCAACATGCAGTAGATTATAGTTAAGACCCTCATCACAATAAGCATTTTCACAAATGATCTTATCAGACAACTCAATCAATCCTTTGCCTCTAACAGGACATGGTGCATCATTACCAAAATTCACACTCCTACCTTTATAATGATCTAAGGTATCAAACTTACTCTTATCTCCAGTCGTATGATGTGAACAAAAAATTTCAATAATCCATTTATCATTTTTATTCACATAAGATATCAATGCAGTTTTCTCATCCTCGTCCATTGCAACATAGACAAACTCAATTTCAAAATCATCACTATCAATGTTAGTCTCTTCTTCAGCAATGTAGCAAGATTTCTTACCTTTTCCTTTGTAGTCCTTGTATCTTTGGTAACCTCTATCTTCTCTTTTTTCTTTATGCTTATTGTCTCTTTCTTCATCCTTATTATCTCTGTCAGGACATCTAGCAGCTATATGACCAACTTTATTTCATGAAAATCATATAATAGGGAGTTTACCTTTGTACCTTCCTTTTCCCCTTTTTAGTCTTCTAGCCATAAGAGCTTCTAGATCCTCAAGTTCTTCATAAGATGTGTCACTATCGCTTTCACTTTTGCTTTCACTTTCACTTTCACTTTCACTGATGCATCTTTCTTTTTCCTGCTTTGGCTTACTCAAAACCATTTGTGACTTAAAAGAAGATTCAATATTACCAACAGTGAAGTTATCATAGTTAGAAAGTTCAAAAGTAGTGAGCTTACCAACCAAACTTTCCAAAGTAAGAGCATTAGTAGAGTTACATCTAGATTCTTGAATTGTAGACATTTTGATTGCATAAATAGCATGCATAGTTCTCAATACTTTTCCTATTATAGTTTCATCCTCAATAGTTCCATTTTCTCCTCTAATAGAGTTTACAACTTCTTTTATTCTACTACAATATTGTCTAATATTCTCACCTTCTTGCATTCTCATTTCATCAAATTTACCTCTTAGGCTCTCGAATTTTGCTCTCAATACATTTATGTGTCCACCATAAATGTTTGCAAGGGTGTCCCACATTTTCTTTGCATTACTGCAATCTTTGATGTCTTCAAATTTTGGATAACTAAGGGGAGACATAATTTCCAACATTACTTGGTAGTGCTCTTGTTTAGCTTTCATTTCCTTGATAGTCAGAGGTGCAGCAGCTATGACATTGTCATGCTCAATGTAATACTTTATAGAATCACTAATATTAGCCAGATGCAGCTTCATCAAGCTTTGACATGCAGGTAAGGTCTCTTTATTCAGCGCTGGTACATCCTTCTTATACATCCTGATCATTTGCTTCAAGTACCTTCAAACTTGTTCTATGTAAGAACCAATAGCTCGGATACCAATTGTTAATATGATTTAGAACAATAGAGAGGGGGGGTGAATCAATTGTTCTCAGGTCCAGATGTACAAAAACAAACTTTAAAAATCTTCAACATATCAGATCTAATAACCAACATCTACTCGGTGAGTACTGATTGCATAACAGAAACATATAACAGTTCAGATCACTTATCCAATACCATCTAACTTGTAAAACCCAAAAATGTTCAAACTAAAACATTCACACAAGTATCAACACCAGGATTTATAGTGGAAACCCAATTTGGAAAAACCACTTTGTAATATGTTACTATTATGTTCAATCTTCTGAAGTGAGCTTGGCGAAAAGCCAACCCTGACAAAGGTTACAAACACACTATCAGGTGTGACCCAGTTAAAGGATTTAAACCACTTTATTAAAAGTGCACCTTGTTATAGGACTTACATACACTCCATTAGAATGCAACCTTGTTCAAAGGATTTATACCTATGACTATTAGGTCAACCTCTATTAAAAAGATTTTGAATGATACAATGGTTAGAAAGTAGCAATAGTATTGATTTGAAAAACATACAACTCACTTTGCAAATATCAGATCCAATTCCCTACACATATGCTAACTTACTAACTATGAACCTTTACCATCTCCATCACTGATTTACTTGGAACTATCTTCAAGCAATCACAACACTTCTCGTTCAACCTTCTCTACTTAGACAATCAATAACAACACTTCTATCATTCTCTCTCTCTCTTGCAACCTCTACCTTAGGTTTCCTTAATACTTCCTCCATTAGGTCAATACATCTTTTGCCGCTTAATCTCCTTCATAGATCTTAAGGTTAGGTTAGATTCATTGAATCCATCCTACATTATGTTCTTCGGTGATCCTTCTAGAAATATCTCAAATCTCTCAATAGATTTACAATAAAACATTTTACAGTGCATTAAATGTTTTCATACAATCAATAAATAAATTCAACAAGTTTTACATAATCCAAGAATTCAATGATGTCGGCTAGAAATCTGAATTCTTTCTCAAATGCAAAATACTAACGCTCGTTCAATACTATGTTCAACTTCTTGGTCTTCACAAGAAAGCGCAATAACTTCATAAACTATTTCTTCAGCTAATACTGACTTCCTCAAAAATTAACTAGTATTCAGTCAACACTAAATTTACTCAGCATATACTAGCTCGGTCGACACTAACAACACTTAGCTTAAACTAGATATCTTCACTTTTGCTCGGTTAAGCCTACCAGTTTAGTTTTCATTCTAACTTAGATAAACAATACATTATTTTATCATCGTGCCACATAATCAAGTACTCTTTAAAGTATCAAGATAACTCAACCTTTCCTTAGGTTCTATTGTTACCAACCTTGCCTTACCCCTTAGCAACAATCAAATAGATATAGTAATTTCTTAAATAGTAACAGTCTTACCAGTTAAGGTTTGACATCAATGACAATACAAAAATTGCTTCAATTAAAGTTTCCAACAATCTCCTTCTTTGGAATTGATGACAACACCATATGAATATCACATGAATTACCAACAAATCCAAAAACTTATATGTTCATTAGAAATATTTATAATATCCTTAGCTTCATTCTGATACATAAACAATTAGCCACACTTGTATGACTTTCCACTGAATTTCTCCCTCTGTGTTGATCTTCCATGAAAAATTTCATTCTATGTATTCATCTTTGATGATCTCCCTCTTTGACAAAAATGCCAAAGAAGCAACAAAAACATACATCCTACAGATGTAGATATCATCTTTTCAATTGAGTAACAATATTCTCCCTCTGTCATCTTTTCTTATGATTGATTCTTGGCTTTTCTGTGCTTTTCACAACTCTAGGCTGCTCCTAAAGTGTGATCTTTCTCTGCATCAACTTGTTAGATATTTTATATAGCACATTTGATGTAGTGCCCTACCTTGACTAGGAAGCCTCAGTTAGGGGAAGGAACCCTAATTGAATTCTCAAGTATTCATGAGCTTCTTTAGGTAAAGCCTTAGTGAATATGTCTACTAGTTGTTCCTTTGTATTCACATATTCCATGTGGACTTCTTTATCTTGTACCAGTTCTCTCAAGTAATGATACTTGATGGAAATGTGTTTGGTCTTTTTGTGCATTAATGGATTCTTAGAGATGTTGATAGCACTTGTTTTGTCACAAAAAATGACAACTAGTTTAGTGATTTCTTCTTTCATGTCTACCAACAATTGCTTTATCCTTATCAAATTTGAATAGTTCATAGTTGCAACCACATACTTAGCTTCAACAGTAGATTGGGAAATGCAATTTTGTTTCTTGCTTGTCGAGAAAACTAATCTTTGTCCAAGAAAGAAAGCTCCACCACTAGTACTATTTCTTTCATCTATATTTCCTGCCCAATCAACATTTGTATACACTCTCAATTCAAACTTGTCATGCTTCTTATAGTACAATCGATAGTCAGCAGTTCCCTTCAAATATCTCATGATTCTTTTAACCACCATCATGTGAGTTTCCTTAGGATTGGAAGAGAATCTTGCCACAATCCCAACAGCTAATGCAATATCTGGTCTATTATGTACAACATATTGTAGCTTTCTGATAATAGATCTATACAAAGTCTGGTTAACTTCTACAACATCATCATTTTTTGACAACTTTTGTCCAGTATCCATGGGAGTACTTACTAGCGTTGAATCTTCCATACCAAAGGTTTTCAGTATCTCATGAACATATTTAGACTGGGTGATGAAAATTCCTTTCTCCATCTGATATACTTGTAAACCAACAAAAACTTTGATCTCTCCAAACATACTCATTTCAAATTTAGTTTGCATTTCATTTGAAAATTTCTTACACAAGGCATCTTGTCCACCAAATATAATATCATCTACAAAGATCTTAGCTAACAAGATTCCTTTACCTTCTTCATCTTTCATGTACAGATTGCTTGTGTCATTTGTCCTTGAGAATCCAATATGTATTAGGTAGTTGTGAAATCTCTCATACCATGCTCTGGGAGCTTGCTTCAGTCCATACAGTGCATTATTCAGTTTGCAAATCATGTGTCTTCTATTTGGATCAACAAATCTTGCTGGTTGTTCAATATACACTTCTTCTAATATATCATTTAAAAATGCAGACTTAACATCCATTTGGTATACCTTGAAATATTTATAAGCAACATATGCAAGTAGAGTTCTTACTCCTTCCAATCTTGCTAGAGGGGTAAATGTCTCCCGATAATCTATTCCTTCTTGTGCATAGCCTTTGCATACCAGCCTAGCTTTGTTTCTTGTGATATGACCATGTTCATTCAGCTTATTATGAAATACTCACTTTGTCCCAATCACATTCTTATTTTTTGGTCTAGGCACCAGAGTCCAGGTATCATGCTTCTCTATCTAGCCTATCTCTTCATTCATTGCTTCTATCCAGTCTTTATTCTCTAATGCCTCATTTGTTTTCTTAGGCTCAAATTCACATAGTAAACATGTTGGATCTCTTGCCTTTCTTTTGGTCTAAATTCTAGTATCTTTATCTCCAATAATCTATTCAGGCTTGTGATGTCTCCTTACATATTGTGCTAGAATAGGTTCTACTCTTCTTTCATTTTGCTCATCTGCTTCACCAACAAGATTGTCATATTAAGCTTCTGAATTCTCAAGAACCTCTTCCTGATACTCTGCATCTTCTTCTTATTGCTTGACATGTTCTTCTTCTCTCTTAGCATTTATTTCCTAATGCTCGGCATTGCTTACCTGAGACTCAGTATCAGGTGCAAGTCTGTGACTTGCCTCTTCTTCCTCTATATACACAAAAGATCTATAATCTGCTGGTTCTCTTTTCTGTCAGCTTCATTTTTCTCTACATACTCATCAACTTTGACATTCACACTTTCCACAATTTTGTTAGTGTTAGAGTTCAAACACTTATAAGCTTTACTTTTTGTGGAATAGCCTAGGAATATACCCTCATCGCTTTTAGCATCAAATTTTCCATTTTTACTGTCCTTTAATATGTAGCACTTACTTCCAAAAATTCTAAAGTACTTTACATTTGGGGCATACCCATTCCATAATTCATAAGGTGTCAGATTTGTACCTTTTTTATCTCTACTCGGTTAAGAGCATAAATTGTTCTACTTACAGCTTCTTTCAAATACTTCTGTGCAACATTCTTTTCAATCATTAATGTCCTTGCGCAATCCAAAATAGATATGTTCCTTCTCTCTTCTATACCATTCTATGGAAGATTTCTAGGTGCAGACATCTATCTTTTGATCCCTCTATCATTGTAAAATAGATTAAATTCATTGCATATAAATTATCCACCTCGGTCAGATCTCAGACACTTTAGGTTCCTACCTGTCTCTTTTTCAACCTTAGCCACATACCACTTAAAAAATTGAAAAGCATCAGATTTTTCTTTTAAGAACATTACATGCATTATTCTAGTATAATCATGAACAAATAGGATCAAATATCTAGCACCACAATAGCTTTGTACACCCATCAGTCCACAAGGGTCAGTATTAACCAAATCTAAGATATTCTCAGAAGTAAACTTTTTTCTCTTGAAACTAGACTTTGTCATCTTACCCAACTAACATTCTTTTCACATTACATTCTCAGGTTTCTTCAATCTAGGTAGACCTCTTGCTTTCTTTTTCTTACTAATTTCTACTAGATTATCAAAGTTAAAATGACATAGCTACTTATGCCATGACCAAGTATCATCAAGTTCTGCAATCATACATGTTTCTTCAGATAGGTCTAGATAGAACAAAGTATCTCTTGTATGTTCTCTAGTTCCAATCAGTTCACCAGTGGCATCAAATATTTTGGCCTTTCAATTATGAAATTCCACTCGGTAGCCAGTGCTATTAAGTTTTGCAACACTCAGTAGATTATAGTTAAGACCCTCAACCCAATAAGCATTTTCCCAAGTGATCTTATCAGTCAGCTTAATTAATCCTTTTCCTCTAATAGGACATGGTGCATCATTACTAAATTTCACACTCCTACCTTTATAATGATCTATGGTATCAAACTTACTCTTATCTCCAGTCATATGATGTGAACAATCACTATTAATAATCCATTTATCATTTTTGTTGACATAAGATATGAATGCAATTTTCTCATCCTCATTAGATTCATCTTTCATTGCAACATAGACAACCTCAATTTCAAAATGATCCCTACCAATATCAGTTTCTTCTTTGGCAATGTAGTAGGATTTCTTAACTTTTCCTTTGTAGTCCTTGTATCTTCGGTAACCTTTATCTTCTCTTTTGTCTTTATGCTTGTTGTCTCTTTCTTCATCCTTATTATCTCTGTTAGGACATCTAGCAACTATATGACCAACTTTATTACATGAAAAACATATAATAGGGAGTTTACTATTGTACCTTCCTTTTCCCCTTTTCAGTCTTCTAGCCATAACGGCTTCTAGATCCTCAAGTTCTTCATTAGATGTGTCACTGTCACTTTCACTGATGCATCTTTCTTTTTCCTTCTTTGACTTACTTAGAACCATTTTTTACTTAAAAGAAGATTCAATATTACCAATAGTGAAGTTATCATAATTAGAAAGTTCAAAAGCGGTGAGCTTACCAACCAAACTTTCCAAAGTAAGAGCATTAGTAGAGTTACATATAGATTCTTGAAATGCAGACATTTTGATTGCATAGATAGGATGTAGAGTTTTGAATACTTTTCCTATTACAGTTTCATCATGAATAGTTCCATTTTCTCCTCTAATAGCATTTACAACTTCTTTTATTCTACCATAATATTGTGCAATATTCTCACCTTCTTGCATTCTCATTTCATCAAATTTACCTCTTAGGCTCTCAACTTTTGCTCTCAATACATTTATGTCACTACCATAAATGTTTGCAAGGGTGTCCCACATTTACTTTGCATTACTGCAATCTTTGATGTCTTCAAATTTTGGATAACTTAAGGAAAATGCAATTTCCAACATTACTTGGTTGTGCTCTTGTTTAGCTTTCATTTCCTTAGCAGTTAGAGGTGCAAAAGGTGTGACATAGTCATGCTCATCAAAATACTTTTCATAATCTCCAATACCAACCAGATGCAGCTTCATCAAGGTTTGACATGCAGGGAAGTTCTCCTTATTCAGCTTTGGTACCTCCTTCCTATACATCCTGATCATTTTCTTCAAGTACCTTCAAACTTGTTCTCTGTAAGCACCAACAGCTCTGATACCAATTTTTAATATGATTTAGAATAACAGAGATGGAGGGTGAATCAATTGTTCTCAGGTCTAGATGTATAAAAACAAATTTTAAAACTCTTCAACATATCAGATCTAATAACCAACATCTAATCAGTCAGTACTGGTTGCATAACAGAAATATATAATAGTGCAGTCCAGTTATCCAATAGCATCTAACTTGTAAAATAGAGAAATGTTCAAACCAAAACATTCACACAAGTACCAACACCAGGATTTATAGTGGAAACCCAATTTGGGAAAAACCACTTTGTAACATTTTACTATTATGTTCATGTTGTCACTATGGATTGCACCCAATTTTGCTAAGTGTTAAAACCCAACAATCCTATGAAACATGGGACTATTC
This sequence comes from Chamaecyparis obtusa, assembly GCA_027943335.1. Classification (NCBI taxonomy): domain Eukaryota; kingdom Viridiplantae; phylum Streptophyta; class Pinopsida; order Cupressales; family Cupressaceae; genus Chamaecyparis; species Chamaecyparis obtusa. The sequence continues at coordinate 345,589 of BSBK01008174.1, read as the reverse complement.
TTAAGCTGTGGGTAACCTATCTGAGAATAGACCTTTGAATTAAGGGTTGGCTTCCCTTTGGATCACTTGAAAAACTTACTAACTTTTAGGAGGAAAGGGAGAGAGTGCATAAAAACAACTTCAACTGAATGAAAACAAAGGTGATCCACCGAATTCAAAATAGATCTACAATTGAAAATAAGTTTACTCCAACAGTAAAACAAACTTGAATCACAACTTGATTACACCTCCTTAAACTCTTAATGAAACCAGGTGCTTGAAATATAGAAAAGGGACAAAACTCCACAACTCTGATATTCTTAATTACACACAAGTTACACTACTGAATTAAAACAAATTCCTGAGAACTGACTTGAATCAACACATGGATTAAGGACACAAAGACATCATAGTAGTCCTGCATGTGATTCAAAAGAAAATCCAAAATTGTAGGGGGATAAGAAGGATCAATTTTATTGCTAAAAAGAAACTAAGTACAATTGTTTCTCTTAGAGCTACAACACTCATATCAGAGAGAAGAGAATGAAGAGCTAACCTCAATCACCAAAATTGAGAGGTATATAAGTAAGGCCTAGGAATCTGCATTCAAATTCCACTACCTCCTAAGAATAGAAAAAGTCAATAATGGACCCATGAGGTTGCATCATAATTCAAATACGAGATTCCTGAGTTTCTAGGGGGCGAGGAAAGTGGGACCTAAAATAGAAGGTCAAAGGAGACCACTCTATCCACTAAGTCATGCACCAAAAGATTCTGACAATGGTTCATAAAACACCATTGTCAAAATTTACAATAGAATGTGCAATGACTGTTACATTTTAAAACTGACCCCTATGACACAAAATAGATTTAATGTATATTCTAAAATGGTCTCAACCCAAAATAGGGAAACATATTTTAAAATAGTTACAATTAAATAATAAATCCATTTATGCCTAAATAACATATGGATTTAAGATATATTTCAAAATATTCTCAACCCAAGAAATGGGGAAAACATTCAAAAACCTACATTTAAAATCCATATAATATAAAGACATTACAATAAATCTCAACCCTAGAATGAAGGGGGTAGATAGATAAACATCATTTTAATAAAAAACCCTCCTTTTCAAAATGAGAGGAAATGATATCAATAGATACTTCAATCTCTAGCATTTGGCAAGTTTCCATCTTTGGTGGGCAGTCTCTGCACTCGGTTTTAGAAACATCCAATCATTTCCTCCTTCTGTGCACTGATCAAGGTGAGCATTGTATTTGGCATCTAACTTTGCATTTGATTTGAACTTTTGAAGGTGCTAGCATCATTTTGTTTGTGAATCTCTACATCATTTCCGAATTTGAGGTCATAGCATCACTATATTTTATTTATTTCATAGCACTTTGTTTATCTCTATATTTCAATGGGTCAGCATGATCATCATTACTGGCTTGTTGTGTAATCATTTGAGTGACATGAATTCATTCTCTTATTAGGGTACTATGTATTTAAATTGTTTCTGGCATATGTTCATCTGCAATTGATGCTTTCAGCCTTTCCATGATTTCTAACCGTGTGGTTTCATTAAAAAGAATTTTAATATGAAGGCCCAATGATCTTTAGTTAGGGCATCTTGTTTTGGAATATATGTTGTCTCTTCATTTATATTGGGGTCGAGAACCATGAATTTGTATTGTCATTCCATATTTTTGTATGTTTGATGCTTTACATTCATTATCCTTTCTCTGCATTTGGTTTTACTGCTATTTCTATATCAAGGGCACATAGCATATGTTCTGAATCACTTGGGCCTGCAAGCTAGGGCATCATCATTAACTAGCTTGCAACTATTCTGCATTCTTGTTGGAGGCAAATAGCATCATTAATACCTTTTCTTTCTTTTGTAAAATCACAAACACCTTCTTGTATTTATTTATTGAGCATTATGGATTTGGTCTCCGCAAGGGCGCAATGTTGTATTACCTCCCGATTTTCTGCATGACCCACGATCATAGTGGCTCTTTGTGTTATTCCCTTTTTGTGTCATAAAATGAGGGCACTATTGTGTTGAAGCCACCAAACCCCTACCACTGTTGAACCTGTGCCTTCATTTCTTCATTTCTTTGAACTTCAATATCATTGTACGCTTTTATTCCTCTATCTTAGCATCATGCTGGCCCATTGATTATGCACTGCTTTGTATGTTGATGTACCTCGAGTGAGGGCATCACACGATGATCCTTTGACCTCACTATTTTCTACTTAATGTAATGAGCTATGTACTATCAACACATGTTGAACATCCATGCTTACTGTATGCTATTGGTTACGTACCATATCTCCTTTGTTTTAAGACTTTGCTAAGATATAGTTCATGTTTATGATGAGTCCATTCATTTTTATGTTGGATGCTTGATTCTTTGTTCAAGCCAAGAACCCTCCATTGCATCATGATGTAATATCATGTCCAAATGCTCACTATTTTAAATACTTTAATGACCTATTAGCCATCGTTGGTTGTCAATTTCATTTTTATGTTACTATATGCTTTGTACATGGTGCCATTGACTTGTTGTTACATGTGCTTGATCATTTGAGGGACTCACATTTTCTTTGAATGTTTTATTACCCTCATCTTTATGCTTGTACTATGTCTAGTATGACATTTTCTTATTTGTGGAGGCCCACCTGTGATATAACTTGTGAATCTCAACATTATGTAACAATCTTAAATGAAACTGATAACCTATGGCTAGGGTACTAATACACTACCCACCAGTTTATGGCCATCTTCTCGGGCATGTATCTTGTATTATTTAATGTTCCTAGACCTTAGAATAGGGTACCATTTCTCTATTTGATTTTCCCATTGGAGCCTGAGGCTTAGGGGCATGTTGTTGATGGGCACTGTGATCTATTCATAGAGCTGATTGCACTTCCTTATTACTATTGAATTTTTCTTGCATCTATTTGATCACTGATGCATGGTTCAATGACTGATTCAATTTAGCCTAATAGCATTGCTTCTTTTGCTAAAATCTGTGCCCATTTCTATATTTACTTGGTTGATTGGGATATCTAGTGGCATCATTGTATAAAAATCCTCACCTATTTAAGTTCCTTGTTCCACTTTATGACCTTATGTTGGAGTCAATTATAATGGTCACATTCTTTTGAGGCTTTGTTGATGAACTTGGTCATTTATGTTCTTCCTTCAAGTTATATTGCTATTTCTCTTACTTGGAGACTATATGTTCATTTGGAAGATCATGAGCCATTAGATTGTTGGTTGAAACATTTCTTAATAACCACTATTTCGTTAACATCAGGGATGCTATTTCACTTGCTGATGTGTTATAAGAAACCATGGGCCTGTACTTGTTGGTCTCATAGCCTTTGTGCTTGATTTGCAACTTTAATTTGTACATTGATATGGTGCTTATTAAGATGTCATTACTCCTTTATCATTCCTTATGATGGTTTTCCATCTTGTTGTATGCTTTATTTTGAATATATTTCATCCCATAGTAAAGATGCTACTATGTAGATTTGAGTATATATTTCTCTGCTTTGATATTGATTTGATGCACCTTGCAAGCTCTCCTTTGCTAGTGTTTGAACATGCTTCATTGATCCTCATTGATGCTGCTTCATATGGATGTCCTTTGCTTTGGTATGATGTGTGATCTTGGCCCTTGATGCGATCACTTGACAGAAAAATTGAGGTTTTTCTATCATGATCTGCATCAAGGGCCCAGGTCATTCATTAGATTTATTGTTGGATTAGCTCCCCCTATATTTGCACATGAAACAAACACGTTAGTGAAAACATGATGCCTCTTTTGTTCTTTGGAGCCTTGATACACATGCCCTAAGCATAGCCTTTGTCAAAGGTGCATGGCTGAGTGTATCTATGCATTCTGTAAATATTGTGATACTAGCCATTTCTTAGATCCATTAGATCTAACCCATATCCCCTCTTCTCTTCTTACAGGTTCTGGATCTCAGGAGCTCTCTGGGTAGGACTAGATCTGAACACCACTACCAGACAATGTCTAGTACCCTATTATTTAATTAATTTCTTTATGTGTATCTATACTCAATCATTCAATTCTGGTAACGGCTATGCTCATGGCCTGTGTGAGCTCAGAGAGATTCTTTTCTTTTCCAGTTCTTTCCATTTTGTACAACATACATATTACTGATACATGCATGTGATCTCTAGATGTAGAAGTTTATTTCCTTTCTCTTTCATGCAATCTCCAGAATGAAATGAACACAAACCTAAATAAGATCACCTAATAATACAAACTAGGGTACTGTAGCATCATCTAGTAATTAGGTCTCTAATCTAAGAATGAGCAAAATAATGACAATATTCTAGCAACCTCTTTGGAGTGCTTGTCTGCTAAGCATCCTAATCAGCTGCCTTAAAGATCCATTGGGCACAGAGACTTATAAACTTCAAACTGAACCTAGCTCCTTTGGACAACCAATCCTTCCTACTAACAAAATTGCTAACTGCTAGAGATAGCTTCTCTAGCTCATTACTACTCACACCAAACTAAAAACCAAACTAGAAACAAACTTGTGCCAAGCACTTAGGGAACACAAAAAATTGGAACTTCTAACTTACTAATGTACAAGGTAGAAATAGACCTCAGAAACAAGCCTTAAGGTGAATCCCATTCACTAGAATGGGAAGCTCCTCTCCATCCATAATAGCCAGCTAAAAATCATTATGGGCTTTGCATCCAATCACCATGAAAGGCCCACTCCATATGGCATCAAATCTAGTATGCCTCCCTAGTTTGTATTTTCCTTCATCCCACTTGAGGACAAGGTCACCTTCCTTGAAAACTTTAGGTGTGGCCTTCTTATCAAAGTTTCTCTTCATCTGAGAGTGATGAGCTTCCAGGTTCTCTAGTGCTAGTTTTCTTGTTTCTTCAAGCTCAATTAATTCAACAAGCCTGACTTACATAGCATCTTCTTCAATAAGATCAATTTCCTTGATTAAACTCAAAGTAGGCAACTCAGTAGACAAAGGAATCCTAGCTTCTTTTCCATAAACAAGTGTATAGGGTGAGTTACCTGTAGACCTCTTAGGTGTTATTCTATCTACCCATAAGGCCAACTTTAGCTTGTTGTGCCAATCCCTCTAGTTTCCTTCTATAGTCCTCTTGATGATTCTCATCAAGGTCTTATTTGTTGATTTTGTTTGACCATTTCCCTGAGGGTAATAGTTAGAAGAGGTACTCAGGAAGATATTGTGCTTGAGTGCCCATTCTGAGATTCTAGTTCCCAGAAATGCCATAGAATTGTCTGAAATGATAGAATCTGGAGTGCCAAATCTAGACACAATGTCTTGATAGAAGTTTAGGATAGAGGTCTCATTTACTTCCTTCAGTGCTATAGCCTCTATCCATTTAGTGAAATAGTTTGTAGCAGCAAGTATCCATTTGTGTCTAGAACTAGATGGGGGGTTGACAGGCCCAATGAAATCCAATCCCCATTTAGAGAAAGGTTGTTCCACCTTGATGGGATGTAGAGGGAGGGCTGCTAACTTCTATTTCCCTACAAATAGAGTATAGTTCTTTCACTTCATCACCTAATCAAATGCATCCTTGTATAGGCTAGGCCAATAATACCCAACTCTCATCACTTTCAGAGCAGTGGTTATGGTTGTAAAGTGTCCTCCAGAACCTCCATCATGAAATTCTTCTAGTATTCTATCTACTTGGCTGGTTTCAACACATTTGAACAAGACACCACTATGATCCCTCCTATAGAAAACATCATCAATAATGATAAATGGAATAGCTTGGAGTCTAAAGTACCTTCTTTTACTCCTTTCAAGGCCTTGAGGGCACTAACCAGTGGATATATAATGTTTCATCTCTATTGTCCAGCTTGCACTCTGCTCTACATTCTGGTTCATTAGGACAACTTCCTCCTTCTACTAGTTTGGGCCTACTATTCCCTCATTGAGTTATTCACATAGCCCTTTTCCTCTAATTAGCTTGGTCACTTTAATCTGAATGTCATACTCCATGACTTTGGTGACCCAACCAGCCCTCTTGTGGCTCAGGTCTTTATTTAGCAAGAAATCCTTTATGCAAGGATGAGCAACCATCAGGTGCACTATGTTATTGGATAACAAGTGTCTAAATTTTTTTAAAATCCTCACAATTGCTAGGATATGCTTCTCTACAGGAGTTTAATTAATTTCATAACCATCTAGACCTTGGTTGTAAAAATCCACTGGTTACTCATTCTTCTTAGCATTCTTCTAGATTAACATGGCAGAGATACTATCGGTGTCCCCAAAATCATATAGGATGAAATCTTTAGAAAAGTCAGGGTTTACCAGAGTAGAAGTAGAGGCAATTGCTTCCTTGACTTCCTCAAAACACCTTTTTCCTTCATTTGTCCAATGAAAAGTTGAGTTCTTTTTTAGCATCTGGGTCATAGGCTTTAGTAGTGCCACAACATTTGGAATGAATCTTCTTAAGAAGTTTATTCTTCCAAGAAAACTATGTAGTCCCTTCTTGTGAGATGGCAGGGGTAGTGCCATGATGGCGTTTATCCTCTTAGGATCAATTGTTGTCCCCTCTTTAGAAACAATGTTCCCTAGTAATCTGCCTTCATGGATAGCAAAAATGCATTTCTTAGGATTCAATGAAACTCCAAACTCTTTGCACCTCTCAAATATCTACCTCAGATGAGCTAGGTGATCATTATTATCTTTTGAAAAGATAGTTATATCATTCAAATAAACTAGAATGAACTTGTTCATTAAACAAGAAAATGTAATCTCCATGGCTTTCTGAAATGTAGCACCATCGTTAGACAGCCCAAAAGGCATCTTCATGTATGTCATTGTGCCCCATTTGGTGGTAAATGCTATTTTATATTGATCTTCCCCTTTAAACAGGACCTAGTTATAACCAGAAAATCCATCTAACAAAGAAAATCTATTAGACCCTGAGACATACTGTAAAATATCTTCCATTGAGGGAAATGGGTGATGATCTTTGAGTGTGGCTCTGTTAAGGTCTCTAAAATCTACACATAACTAGATTTCACCATTCTTCTTCCTAACTGGTACTAGATTGGAAACCCAAGAGGTGTGTTTAATGGGAAAAATAATATTGGCCTCAATCATTTTCCTCAACTTTGTTTTCATCAAGACTTCTAACTTAGGATTGATGGGTCTCTATTTTTGCCTTACTAGTTTGGCATGGGGTTCTAGTTCAATGGTGTGCTAGGCTAAGTGGGGATCAAATCCTTTCAAATCATAGTATTCCCATGCAAAAACATCACTAAACTATTGACATAATGAAACAAAGGCTTTCTTTTCTGGCTGAGTGCATACCTTTCCTAACTTGAGGAATCTATCCTTAAGAATCTCCACAGACTAGTAGTGTCCTTCCTTGACTGTCATACTGGCTTTGTCTCCTTTGAGCTGATCATCAGAGTTAAAAATGGATTCAAGGGTGATCAGTGCCTTGGGAAGCTTGTTACTTTTCAATTGTAGCATTTGGTCATTATACTGGTGAGCATGTTTATTCTAGTTAACTTTAGAGAACTCGACTTCTTCTATCAAAAAGTTAAAAATATGTCATCATTTTCAAAAAAATTCCAGCTCACCTGATTGTCTAGTATAGATGGCCTTACCAGAACCTTTACATGTTGCAAGTCAGGACTTGTGATCTGTTTTGGAATATCATATTCTTCTCCCATGGTAGGTAGCTTTTCTACCTATTTTTTCTAAATTTGAGGAGCAACAACCAGATTAAAAGCACAAAAATCTTCCATTAAATCCCAAACCCTATGTTTATACATCTTAAGTGTATCATTCTTTATGAGATTAGTGCCATGAATTTCATTGACCACTAACTTAGTATCACCTATAACTTCTAGGCATTTGATTCCCCTTTGTCTAGCCCATTCTAAACCATGAATCAAGGCCTCATACTCTTTTGTATTGTTAGTACAGCTAAAAGAAAAAAAAACTACAGAGTAATACCTTTACCTTTCTGAAGAAATTAGGATAGCTCCTCCTCCTGAACCAACCTTTCATCTGGCACCATAAAAAAATAACTACCACAAATCATCATTCTGATCTCCAACAAGCTTATCTTCCTTCTTCATCAAATCTAGAATCATAGCACCCTCTTCATGAATGATATACATTCCAATACTAAAAATCTCCATGTTTCTAAAAGGGTTATCCTCCAAATCTCTTTCAGCCCACTCATCTAGGACAATATCAGGAATCTTTTCAACAATGGTTTTAGGTTGAGAATCACTTGGATCTTGCTCATGAAACATCAGATTGGTACTTATAGGGCTTGGGGTATAGGGTTCAGCATGGCTTTTTTCAAAAGCTTCAGACTTGATTCTAACTCTAGTCCCGTACCTGATTCTGAAGTATTGATGAGACCAATCAACTGAGAGATATCCCCTCAACCTAGCAATGAACTCTCTGCTTGGTCAAATAGAAAAATGAGGAGGTAGATCTATGACATAGACATCCTAGGGAATGGAGAAATTGGGACATTCATGTAGAGTGAGGCTCAAGTTCTTAATGACTCCCATGATACTAACTGATGACCCATCCAGCTAAACAATAGGCCTATCTATTGGCTCATAAGACAATCCTAGGAGATCTGCTAACTGCTTAGAAATCACAGAACTACTTGCTCTTGAGTCTATCATACAATTATGAACCAAGAAGTCTCCAACAATAAGAGTTACATAGAAGGGAGGGGGTTTAACCTGTGGGGTAATAATGGGCTACAAGCTAGCTTCTTCGGTTTGCTTCTCCCTTTGAGGTGTTTTAGCCACTAGGACCCAGGGTTGTTCTGAAATAGCTTCTTGATATGATGAAATCTTAGCCAACTCACTAAGTATTAGCTCCTTTTGTTTAGGGATCACCAGGGTGTCCATTAAAGGAATTTTAATAGAGGTCTTCTTCATCTGCTCCATAATATTAAAAGATCCCAAATTTACTTTAGACTACCCTTTTGGTGCAGTAGTTTCTATTTGTGTAGACACCAACTATGTAGCTGCCTTGACTGGCTCTTTAGCCTCTTTTGACTAGTTTAGGACTGGAGCTTGAATTTCTTTGGGTTGTGGATTCACAATAGAAGCTTGGTGACTGGTAGATGCCACTTGTTCAACCTCCAAAGCCTTCTTCTAAAACCTTGTATTTGCTACAACTAGGATATAGTTCTAGTTATCATTTGGTGAAAAATTCACCCCACAAAAATCCTCTTTCTAAAAATTAACCAGTGCCACCTTAGGTGTCTGCAACTCGTTTGGGGTAGCAACTGGACCTTGTTGAATTTCTGGCTCTTGAACCATCTCCTGCGGCATCATCACATTTTTCTACACCATGAGGGCCTAAGCATAGCCATTAGGACACATCCCTTGGATGTGTTACTAATTGCATGGGAAACCCCATTGATATTCTTGCACCATGTTATTCTGAGCTATAGGAACTAGCTCTCTACAAGCACTAGGAGTGTTAGGATTACAAGGCTGGCTGGCCTTTTGGTTATAATTTCTTGCTTGGGCATGTTGGCCTTGGGGCCTATTTTGTTAGTAATTATTTTGATAGGGTTGTTGATAAGGCTATTGATAGGGTTGTTGGTAAGGTTGGGACTACTACTTCTTTAGACTAACCAACTCATTAGTAATAGTTTGCAAGGCCTTTTTGATCTCATTCAGCTCTTGGGATTGATTCACAACTGGGCTAGAAACTTGTTGAGAAGGAGTTGGGAGAGGCAAAATAGATGCCAAGGCTAGAATTGCTTCAGGAATAGGATGAAGGTTGGGAAAAATAGCATTGGAGGCCTTGGGGCTATCTTTCCCACTTGGATTAGGCTATTTTCAGCTCTTATGGCGAGATCATATGCTGCTAGTAAATTAGTCCCTCCCATGGATTGGATCATAACAAAGATATCACTGTTAAGGGCTCTTAGATAGTATAGAAAAGCATGTTGGCTTGAAGGTCTAACTGTGGCTGGTATTCTATTAAATGTCCTTTGAAATCTGAAATTGAAATCCATCATGTATTCTTGGGGTGACCTTTTAATGGTAGTCAAATGCTCAACTAATGAGAGGTGATCATATTTATCTTCAAATTGATTGGTCAAGGCTTGACCCAACCCATCCCAATCAGCTATAGAACCAACTACTAAGCCTCTAAACCATTGCAATGCTTTTCCTTTGAGGGAAGCTACCAACAACCTCATAGCCACATTATCCTAGGTTATATTATGAAGGGCACAAAGGGATGCTACATCTTTTATATGCTCAATAGTTGAGGTCTGATCCTCTCCTGTAAAAATAGGCAAAATTTTAAGAGCTGATATAGGTATGTCATCATGTTGCTGCAAATTCAAGGGGCTACCCTGGTTAAAGGCTACAAAAGGATGTTCTCTAGCCATTGGAGGATTAAGGGGAGCTTGAATTGTTGGTGTTGCTTGCACTAGCTGAATTTGGGAAGTGTTTGCAAGAATGTGAGTAGGATTAGGAGTAGGATTAGGAGTAGGATTTGTAGATTTTGATGCACTAGTTTTGGCTTCTTTAGACCTCTTTTTGATGAATGGAAGCTCCGTATACACAAAAGGATTCTTACTCTACCTAGTTGGGATCCCACTCATAAGCTTAAGTACTGATCTACATGAAACAAGATTAGAGTCACCAGGTATGATTTCAAAACACTGTCACTACTCATACCACACAATAACTTGCATAAATCTTTCTTAGAAATCTAACTCACTGAGTCTTCTCTCCCAGCGGGTGTGCCAAAAACTGTTGTCACTAAGGATTGCACCCAATTTTGCTAAGTGTTAAAACCCAGCAATCTTGTGAAGCATGGGACTATTCTCAGGCTGTGGGTAACCTATCCAATAATAGACCTCCGGATTAAGGGCCAACATCCCTTTGGATCACTTGAAAAACTTACTAACTTTTTGGAGGAAAGGGAGAGAGTGCATAAAAACAAATGCAACTGAATGAAAACAAAGGTGATCCACCGAATTCAAAAGAGATCTACAACCAAAAATAAGTTTACTCCAACAGCAAAACAAACTTGAATCACAACTTGATTACACCTCCTTAAACTCTTAACGAAACCAGGTGCTTGAAATATAGAAAAGGAAGAAAACTCCACAACTCTGATATTCTCAATTACACACAAGTTACACTACTAAATTAAAACAAATTCTTGAGAACTTACTTGAATCAATAGACGGATTAAGGACACAAAGACATCACAGTAGTCCTGCATGTGATTCAAAAGAAAATCCAGAATTGTAGGGGAACAAGAAGGATCAATTTTATTACTGCAAAGAAACTAAGTACAATTGTGTCTCTTAGAGCTACAACACTCATATCAGAGAGAAGAGAATGAAGAGATAACCTCAATCACCAAAATTGAGAGGTATATAAGTAAGGCCTAGGAATCTACATTCAAATTCCACTACCTCCTAAGAATAGAAAAAGTCAATAATGGACCCATGAGGTTGCATCATAATTCAAATACCAGATTCTTGGGTTTCTACAGGGTGAGGAAAGTGGGGACCTAAAATAGAAGGTCAAAGGAGACCACTCTATCCACTAAGTCATGCACCAAAAGATTCTGACAATGGTTCATAAAACACCACTGTTAGAATTTACAATAGAATGTACAATGATTGTTACATTTTAAAACTGATCCCTATGACACAAAATGGATTTAATGTATATTCAAAAATGGTCTCAACCCAAAATAGGGAAACACATTTTAAAATAGTTACAATTAAATAATAAATCCATTTATGCCTAAATAACATATGGATTTAAGATATATATTTCAAAATATTCTCAACCCAAGAAATGGGGAAAACATTAAAAAACCATACATTTAAATCCATATATTATAAAGACATGACAATAAATCTCAACACTAGAATGAAGGGGGTACATAGATAAACATCATTTTAATAAAAAACCCTCCTTTTCAAAATGAGAGGAAGTGATATCGATAGATACTTCAATCTCTAGCATTTGGCAAGATTCCATCTTTGGCGGGCAGTCTCTGCACTTGGTTTTAGAAACATCCAACCATTTCCTCCTTCTATGCACTGATCAAGGTAAGCATTGTATTTGGCATCTGACTCTACATTTGATTTGAACTTTTAAAGGTACTAGCATCATTGTGTGTGTGAATCTTTGCATCATTTCTGAATTTGAGGTCATAGCATCACTGTATTTTATTTATTTCACAACATTGTGTTTATCTCTATATTTCAATGGCATAGCATGATCATCATTACTAGCTTGTTGTGTAATCATTTGAGTGACATGAATTCATTCTCTTATTAGGGTAATGTGTATTTACATTGTTTCTAGCATATGTTCATCTGCAATTGATGCTTTTGGCCTCTCCATGATTTCTAACCCTATGGTTTCATTAAAAAGAATTTTAATATGAAGGCCCAATGATCTTTGGTTAGGGCACCTTGTTCTGGAATATATATTGTCTCTTCATTTATATTGGGGTCAAGAACCATGAATTTGTATTGTTGTTGCATATTTCCCTTTGTTTGATGCTTTACATTCATTATCCTTTCTCTGCATTTGGTTTTACTGCTATTTCTGTATCAAGGGCACATAGCATATGTTCTGAATCACTTGAGCCTACAAGCTATGTCACTATCATTAACTGGCTTGCAACTATTCTACATTCTTGTTGGGGGCCAAGAGCATCATTAATACCTTTGCTTGCTTTTGTAATATCAGAAACATGAGCTTTTATGTATTTATTGAGCATTATGGATTTGGTCTCCGCAAGGGCCCAATGTTGTATTACCTCCCCATTTTCTACATGACCCGCAATCATAGTGGCTCTGTGTTATTCCCCTTTTGTGTCAGAAAAAAAGGGTACTATTGTGTTGAAGCCACCGAACCCCTACCACTATTGAACCCATGCCTTCATTTCTTCATTTCTTTGAATCTTGACATCATTGTATGCTTTTATTCCTGTATCTTAGGATCATGTTGGCCCATCGATTATGCACTGATCTATATGTTGAGGTACTTTGAGTGAGGGCATCACATGATGATCCTTAGAGCTCACTATTTTTTTCTTAATGCAATGAGTTATGTACTGTCAGCACATGTTGAACATCCCTTCTTATTGTATGCTACTGGTTATGTACCATACCTCCTTTGTTTTAAGACTTTGCTAAGATATAGTTCATGCTTATGATGAGTCCATTCATTTTTATGTTGGATGCTTGATTCTTTGTTCAAGTCAAGAGCCCTCCATTGCATCATGATGCAATCTCATGTCCAAATGCTCACTATTTTAAATACTTTAATGACCCACGAGCCATCGTTTGTTGTCAATTTCATTTTTCTATTACTGTATACTTTGTACATGGCACCATTGACTTTCTGTTACTTGTTTTTGATCATTTGAGGGACTCACTATTGCTTTGAATGTTTTGGTACCCTCATCTTCATGCTTGTACTCTGTCTGGTATGACATTTGCTTGTTTTTGGAGGCCTACCTGTGATATAACTTGTGAATCTCAACATTATGTAACAATCTTAAATGAAATTGATAACCTATGGTTGGGGTACTAATACATGGTGCCTCTTTTGTTCTTTGGAGCCTTAATACACATGCCCTAAGCACATCCTTTGTCAAAGGTGCATGGCTGAGTGTATATATGCATTCTATAAATATTGTGATACTAGCCATTGCTTAGATCCATTGGACGTAACCCATATCCCCTCTTCTCTTCCTATAGGCTCTACATCTCAAGAGCTCTCTAGGGAGGACCGGATCTAGACACCACTACCAAGCAATGTCTGGTACCCCAATATTTAATTGATTTCTTTATGTATATCTATACTCAATCATTCAATTCTGGTAACAGCTATGCTCATGGCCTGTGTGAGCTTAGAGAGATTCTTTTCTTTTCTAGTTCTTTCCCTTTTTTACAACATACATATTACTGATACATGCATGTGATCTCTAGATGTAGAAGTTTATTTCCTTTCTCTTTCATGCAATCCCTAGAATGAAATGAACACAAACCTAAATAAGATCACCTAATAACACAAACTATGGTACTGTAGCATCATCTAGTAATTAGTTCTCCAATCTAAGAATGACAAAAAATATGACAACAGTTCACTCTTCTAAAGTGAGCTCGGTGAAAAGACAACCCTATCAAAGGTTACAAACACACTGTCAGGTGTGACTCAGTTAAAAGATTTAAACCACTCTGTTAAAAGTGCACCTTGTTATAGGACTTACATACAATCCATTAGAATGTAACATTGTTCAGAGGATTTATACCTATGACTATTAGGTCAACCTCTATTAAAAGGATTTTGATTGATACAATGGTTACAAAGTAGTAGTAGTATTAATTTGAAAAATATACAACTCACTTTGCAAATATCAGATCCAATTTCATACACATATGCTAACTTAATGACTATGAACCTTTACCATCTTCATCACTGATCTTCTTGGAACTCTCTTCAAGCAATCATAACACTTCTCCTTCAACCTTCTGTGGTTAGACAGTCAATAACAACAACAACACTTCCAACATTCTCTCTCTCTTGCAATCTCTAGCTTAGGTTTCCTTAATACTTCCTCCATTAGGTCAATACATCTTTTGCCTCTTAATCTCCTTCCTAGATCTTAGGGTTAGGTCAAATTCATTAAATCCAACCTACATTATGTTCTTTGGCTATCCTTCTAGAAATATCTCGAATCTCTCAATAGATTTACAATAAAACATTTTACAGTGCATTAAATACTTTCATACAATCTGTAAATAAAGTCAACATGTTTTACATAATCCAAGAATTCAACGATGTCAGTTGGAAATTTGAATTCTTCCTAAAATGCAAAATACTAATGCTCATTCAATACTGTGTTTAGCTTCTCATTCTTCACTAGAAAGCTTGGTCACCTCATAAACTATTTCCTCAGCTAATATTGACTTCCTCGGCAATTAACTGGTGTTCAATCAACACTAAATTTACTCAACATATACCAGCTCGGTTGACACTAACAACACTCGGCTTAAACTAGATTTCTTCACTTTTGCTCAGTTAAGCCTACCAGTTTAGTCTTCATTCTTACATAGATAAACAATACATTGTCTTATCATTGTGCCACATAATCAAGTACTCTTTCAAGTATCAAGATAACTCAACCTTTCCTTAGGTGCTATTGTTACCAACCTTGCCTTACCCTTTAGCAACAATCAAATAGATATAGTACTTTCTTAAATAGCAACAGTCTTACAAGTTAAGGTTTGACGTCAATGACAATACAAAAATTGCTTCAATTATAGTTTCCAACAATCTCCCAATTTGGTATTGATGGCAACACCATATGAATATCACACAAATTACCAACCAAACCAAAAAATTATCTATTCATCAGAAATATTTATGATATCCTTAGCTTCAATCTGATACAGAATCAATTAACCATGCTTGTATGACCATCCACTAAATTTCTCCCTCTGTCTTGATCTTCCATGAAAAATTTCATTCTATGTATTCATCTATGATCATCTCCCTCTTTGACAAAAATGCCAAAGAAGCAACAAAAACATACATCCTATAGATGTAGATATCATCTTTTTAGTTCAGTAACAATATTCTCCCTCTGTCATCTTTTCTTATGACTGATTATTGGCTTTTCTATTCTTTTCACAACTCTAGGCTACTCATAAAGTGTGACCTTTCTTTGCATCAACTTGTTAGATATTCTATACAACACATTTGATGCAGTGCTCCTAGCTTGACTAGGAAGCCTCAGTTAGGGGAAGGACCCTTAATTGACTTCTCAAGTATTCATGAGCTTCTTTAGGTAAACCCTTATTGAATATGTCTGCTAGTTATTCCTTTGTATTGACATATTCCATGCAAACCTCCTTATCTTGTACCAGTTCTCTCCAGTAATGATACTTGATGGCAATGTGTTTAGTCTTTGTGTGCATCACTAGATTCTTAGAGATATTGATAGAACTTGTGTTGTTACAGAAAATGACAACTATTTCAATGATTTCTTCTTTCATACCTACCAACAATTGCTTTATCCTTATCGAATTTGAATAGTTCACAACTGTAGCCACATACTTAGCTTCAATAGTAGATTAGGAAATGCAATTTTATTTCTTTCTTGTCCAAGAAACTAATCTCTATCCAAGAAAGAAAGCTCCACCACTAGTACTCTTTCTTCCATCTACATTTCCTACCCAATTAGCATCTAGGTACACTCTCGGTTCAAACTTGTCATGCTTCTTGTAGTCCAATCCATAGTCAACAGTTCCCTTCAAATATATCATGATTCTTTTAACTGCCATCATGTGAGTTTCCTCAGGATTGGCAAAGAATCTTGCCACAATCCCAATAGCTAATGCAATATCTGGTCTTCTATGTACAACATATTGTATCTTTTCGATCATAGATCTATACAAAGTCTGGTTAACTTCTACAACATCATCATTTTTAGACAAATTTTATCCAGTAGCCATGGGAGTACTTACTAGCCTTGAATCTTCCATACCAAAGGTTTTCAGTATCTCATGAACATATTCAAACTGGGTGATGAAAATTCCTCTCCATCTGATATACTTGTAAACCAACAAAAACATTGATCTCTCCAAACATACTCACTTCCAATTCGGTTTGCATTTCATTTGAAAATTTCTTACACAAAGCATCTTGTCCACCAAATATAATATCATCTACAAAGATCTTAGCTAACAAGATTCCTTTCCCTTCTTCATCTTTCATGTATAGATTGCTTGTGTCATTTGTCCTTGAGAATCTAATCTATATTAGGTAGTTGTGAAATCTCTCATACCATGCTCTGGGATCTTGCTTCAGTCCATACAATGCTTTATTCAGTTTGAAAATCATGTGTCTTCTATTTGGATCAACAAATCCTTCTAGTTGTTCAATATACACTTCTTCTTCTAATATACCATTTAAAAATGTAGACTTAACATCCATTTGGTATACCTTGAAATCTTTATAAGCAGCATATGCAAGAAAAGGTATTACTCCATCCAATCTTGCTATAGAGGTAAATGTTTCCCCATAATCTATTCCTTCTTCTTGTGTGTAGACTTTGCATACCAGCCTAGCTTTGTTTCTTGTGATATGACCATACTCTTTCAGCTTATTACAAAATACCCACTTTGTCCCAATCACATTCTTATTTTCTAGTCTCGGCACTAGAGTCCAGGTATCATTCTTCTCTATTTGGCCTATCTCTTTATTCATAGCTTCTATCCAGTCTTCATTTTCTAATGCCTCCTTTTTTGTCTTAGGCTCAAATTCCCATAGTAAACATGTTGGATCTCTTGCCTTGTTTCTGGTCTGAATTCCAATATCTTTATCTCCAATAATCTGTTCAGGCTTGTGATGTCTCCTTACATCTTGTGCTAGAATAGGTTTTGTACTTCTTTAATTTTTCTCATCGAGTTCACCAACAAGATTGTCCGATTTAGCTTTTGAATGCTTGGCAACCTCTTCCTAATACTCGACAGCTTCTTCTTGTTGCTTTGCACATTCTTATTCTCTCTCAACATTTCTTTCCTGATGCTCAGCATTGGTTACTCGAGACTCAGCATCAAGTGCAATTTTATCACTTGCCTCTTCTTCCTCTATATACACAAAAGATCTAGAATCTTTTGGTTCTCTTTTACTGTCAGCTTCATTTTTCTCTGCATACTCATCAACTTTGACATTCGCACTTTCCACAATTTTGTTAGTGTTAGAGTTCAAACACTTATAAGCTTTACTTTTTGTGGAATAGCCTAGGAATATACCCTCATCACTTTTAGCATCAAATTTTCCATTTCTACTATCCTTTAATATGTAGCACTTACTTCCAAAAATTCTAAAGTACTTTACATTCGGTGCATACCCATGCCATAATTCATAAGGTGTCAGATTTGTACCTTTTTTAATTTATACTCAATTAAGAGTATAAACTGTTGTACTTATAGCTTCTTTCCAATACTTTTGTGCAACATTATTTTCAATCATTAATGTCCTTGCACAGTCCAAAATAGATATGTTCCTTCTCTCTACTATACCATTTTGTGGAGGAACTCTAGGTGCAAATATCTATCTTTTGATCCCTCTATAATTACAAAATAGATTAAATTCATTGGATATAAATTACCCACCTCGGTCAGATCTCAGACACTTCAGGTTCCTACCTATCTCTTTTCCAACCTTAGCCACATACCACTTAAAAAATTGAAAAGCATCATATTTTTCTTTTAAGAACATTACATGCATTATTTTGGTATAATCATCAACAAACAAGATAAAATATCTAGCACCACAATAGCTTTGTACACCCATTGGTATACAACATTCATTATGAACAAAATCTAAGATATTCTCATAAGTAAAAGTTTTTCTCTTGAAACTAGACTTTGTCATCTTACCCAACTAACATTCTTTGAACATTACATTCTCAGGTTTCTTCAATCTAGGTAGACCTCTCACTTTATTTTTCTTACTAATTTCTACCAGATTATCAAATTTAACATGACATAGCCGCTTATTCCATAACCAAATATCATCAAGTTGTGCAATCATACATGTTTCTTCAGATAGGTCTAGATAGAACAAATTACCCCTTGTATATTCTCCACTTCCAATCAGTTCACTAGTGGCATCAAATATTTTGGCCTTTCTATGATGAAATTCCACTCGGTAGCCAGTGCTATTAAGCTATGCAACACTCAGCATACTATAGTTAAGACCCTCAACCCAATAAGCATTTTCACAAGTGATCTTATTAGTCAGCTTTATCAATCCTTTTCCTCTAATAGGAAATGATGCATCATTACCAAATTTCACACTCCTACCTATATAATGATCTAAGGTATCAAACTTACTCTTTTCTCCAGTCATATGATGTGAACAACCACTATTAATAATCCATTTATCATTTTTGTTCACATAAGATATCAATGCAATTTTCTCATCCTCATCAGATTCATCTTTCATTGCAACATAGACAACCTTAATTTCAAAATCATCACTATCAATGTCAGTCTCTTCTTCAGCAATGTGGAAGGATTTCTTACCTTTTCCTTTGTAGTCCTTGTATCTTTCGTAACCTCTATCTTCACTTTTGTAAGAGCATTAGTAGAGTTACATCTAGATTCCTGAATTGTAGACATTTTGATTGCATAGATAGGACAAAAAGTTCTCAATACTTTTCCTATGACAGTTTCATCCTCAATAGTTCCATTTTCTCCTCTAATAGCATTTAAAACTTCTTTTATTCTACCACAATATTGTGCAATATTATGACCTTCTTGCATTCTCATTTCATCAAATTTACCTCTTAGGCCCTCATCTTTTCCTCTCAATACATTTATGTCACCACCATAAATTTTTGCAAGGGTGTCCCACATTTTCTTTGCATTACAACAGTCTTTGATGTCTTTAAATTATGGATAACTTAGAGTAGATGAAATTTCCAACATTGCTTGGTTGTGCTCTTGTTTAGCTTTCATTTCCTCGGTAGTCAGAGGTGCAGAAGGTGTGACATAGTCATGCTCAATGTAATACTTTGTAGAATCACCAATACTGGCTAGATGCAGCTTCATCAAGCTTTGCCATGTAGGGAAGTTCTCCTTATTCAGCTTTGGTACCTCCTTCTTATACATCCTGATCATTTTCTTCAAGTACCTTCAAACTTGTTCTCTATAAGCACCAACAACTCTGATAACAATTCTTAATATGATTTAGAACAATAGAGATGGTGGGTGAATCGGTTGTTCTCAGGTCCAAATGTATAAAAACAAAATTTAAAACTCTTCAACAAATCAAATCTAATAACCAACATCTACTCTATGAATACTGATTGCATAACAAAAACATATAACAGTTCAGTCCACTTATCCAATAGCATCTAACTTAGAAAACATAGAAATTTTCAAACCAAAACATTCACACAAGTATCAACACCAAGATTTATAGTGGAAACCCAATTTGGGAAAAACCACTTTGTAACATGTTACTATTATGTTCACTCTTCTAAAGTGAGCTCGGTGAAAAGCCAAGCCTATCAAACGTTACAAACACACTGTCAGGTGTGACCTGATTAAAGGATTTAAACCATTCTATTAAAAGTGTGCCTTGTTATAGGACTTACATACACTCCATTAGAATGCAACCTTGTTCAAAGGATTTATACCTACAACTATTAGGTCAACCTCTATTAAAAAGATTTTGACTAATACAATGTCTAGAAGGTAGTAGTAGTATTGATCTAAAAAACATACAACTCACTTTGCAAATATCAGATCTAATTTCGTACACATATGTTGGCTTACTAACTATGAACCTTTACCATCTCCATCACTAATCTACTCAGAACTCTCTTCAAGCAATCACAACACTTCTCCCTCATCCTTCTCATCTTAGATAATCAATAACAACAACAACACTTCCAACATCCTCTTTCTCTTGCAAGCTCTAGCTTAGGTTTCCTTAATACTTCCTCCATTAGTTCAATACATCTTTTGCCACTTAATCTCCTTTGTAGATCTTAGGGTTAGGTCAGATTCATTGAATCTATCCTACATTATGTTCTTTAGCTATCCTTCTAGAAATATCTCAAATCTATCAATAGATTTAAAATAAAATATTTTACAGTGCATTAAATACTTTCATATAATCAATAAAATAAAGTCAACATGTTTTACATAATCCAAGAATTTAACGATGTTGGCTGAAAATCTGAATTCTTCCTCAAATGAAAAATACTGACACTCAATCAATACTGTGTTCAACTTCTTGGTCTTCACTAGAAAGCTTGATCACCTCATAAACTATTTCCTCAGTTAATACTAACTTCCTCGGCAATTAATTGGTGTTCAATCAACACTGAATTTACTCAGCATATACTAGCTCGATCGACACTAACAAAACTTGACCTAAACTAGATTTCTTCACTTTTTCTCAGTTAAGCCTACCAGTTTAGTCTTCATTCTTACTTAGATAAACAATACATTGTCTTATCATTGTGCCACATAATCAAGTACTCTTTGAAGTATCAAGATAACTCAACCTTTCCTTAGGTGCTATTGTTACCAACCTTCCCTTACCCCTTAGCAACAATCAAATAGATACAGTACTTTCTTAAATAGCAACAGTCTTACTAGTTAAGGTTTTACATTAATGACAATAAAACAATTGCTTCAATTACAGTTTCCAACAAGTACTCCAATGGCTACTGGACAAAAGTTGTCTAAAAATGATCATGTTGTAGAAGTTAACCAGACTTTGTATAGATCTATGATTGGAAAGCTACAGTATGTTGTACATAGCAGACCAGATATTGCATTAGCTATTGGGATTGTGGCAAGATTCTCTGCCAATCCTAAGGAAACTCACATGATGGTGGTCAAAAGAATAATGAGATATTTGAAGGGAACTACTGACTATGGATTGTACTACAAGAAGCATGAGAAGTTTGAACTGAGAGTGTATAAAAATGCTGAAAGGATAGGAAATGTAGATGATATTAAGAGTACTAGTGGTGGAGCTTTATTTCTTGGACAAAGATTAGTTTCTTGGACAAGCAAGAAACAAAATTTCATTTCCCAATCTACTATTGAAGCTGAGTATGTGGTTGCAACTATGAGCTATTCAAATTTGATATGGATAAAGCAATTGTTGGTAGGCATGAAAGAAGAAATAACTGAACTAGTTATCATCTTCTGTGACAACACAAGTACTATCAACATGTCTAAGAATCCAGTGATGCACACAAAGACCAAACACATTGCCATCAAGTATCATTACTTGAGAGAACTGGTACAAGATAAAGAGGTCCGAATGTAATATGTGAATACAAAGGAACAACTAGCAGATATATTCACTAAGGCTTTACCTAAAGAAGCTCATGAATACCTGAGAAGTCAATTAGGGGTCCTTCCTCTAACTGAGGCTGCCTAGTCAAGCCAGGAGCACTACATCAAATGGGATGCAAAGAGTATCTAACAAGTAGATGCAGAAATAGGTCACACTTTAGGATCATCCTAGAGTTGTGAAAAGTACAGCAAAGCCAAGAATCGATCATAAGAAAAGATGAGAGAGGGAGAAATAATGTTACTAAACTGAAAAGATGATATCTAGATCTACGGGATGTATGTTTTTGTTGCCACTTTGGCATTTTTGTCAAAGAGGGAGATGATCATAGATGAATACACAAAATGAGAAGATCAAGACAAAGGGAGAAATTCAATGGATGGTCATACAAGCATGGCTAATTGATTCTGTATCAGAATGAAGATAAGGATATTATAAATATTTCTGATGGATAGATATGTTTTTGATTGGTTGGTAATTCATGTGATATTCATATGGTGTTGCCATCAATGCCAAAGAGGGAGATTGTTGGAAACTGCAATTGAAGCAATTATTGTATTGTCATTGATGTCAAACCATAATTGGTAAGACTGTTGCTATTTAAGAAAGTACTATATCTATTTTAGTGTTGCTAAGGGGAAAGGTGAGGTTGGTAACAATAGCACCTAAGGAAAGGTTGAGTTATCTTGATACTTCAATGAGTACTTGATTATGTGGCACAATGATAAGATAATGTATTATTTATCTAAGTAAGAATGAACACTAAACTAGTAGGCTTAACCAAGAAAAAGTGAAGAAATCTAGTTTAAGTCGAGTGTTGTTAGTGTCGATCGAGCTAGTATATGCCGAGTAAATTTAGTGTTGACCAAACACCGGTTAATTGTTGAGGAGGACATATTAGCCAAGGAAACAATTTTTGAGGTGACCGAGCTTTCTAGAGAAGACCAAGAAGTTGAACATAGTATTGACCAAGCATCAGTATTTATCATTTGAGGATGAATTAAGATTTCCAGCCGACATCATTGAATTCTTGGATTATGTAAAATGTGTTGACTTTATTTATTGATTGTATGAAAGCATTTAATGCATTGTAAAATGTTTTATTGTAAATATATTGAGAGATTTGAGATATTTCTAGAAGGATAGTTGAAGAACATAAAGTAGGATGGATTCAATGAATCTGACCTAACCCTAAGATCTACGAAGGAGACTAAGCAGAAAAAGATGTATCGACCTAATGGAGAAAGTATTAAGGAAACCTAAGCTAAGTGTTGTAAAAGAAGAGGATGCTGGAAGTGTTGTTGTTATTGATTGTCTAAGCAGAGAAAGCTAAAGGAGAAGTGTTGTGATTACTTGAACAGATTTTCAAGTAGATCAGTGATGGAGATGGTAAAGGCTCATAGTCAGTAAGCCATCATATGTGCATGGAATTGGATCTAATATTTGCAAAGTGAGTTGTATGTTTTTCAGATCAATATTACTGCTACTTTACAACCATTGTAATAGTCAAAATCTTTTTAATAGAGGTTGACCTAATAGTCATAGGTATAAATCCTTTGAACAAGGTTGCATTATAATGGAGAGTATTTAAGTCCTATAACAAGGCGCACTTTTAACAGAGTGGTTTAAATCCTTTAACCGGGTCACACCTAACAGTGTGTTTGTAACCTTTGATAGGGTTGGCTTTTCACTGAGCTTACTTCAGAAGAGTGACCATAATAATAACATCTTACAAATTGGTTTTTCCCAAATTGGGTTTCCACTATAAATCCTGGTGTTGATACTTGTGTGAATGTTTTGGTTTGAACATTTCTATGTTTTACAAGTTAGATGCTATTGGTTAAGTGGATTGTACTTTTATATGTTTATGTTATGCCATCAGTAATGCCCGAGTAGCTATTGGTCACTAATACATTTGGGGTGAAATTGCGACGGCCATTTGCGATGGCAGGCAAATGTCATGCGGTTTTGCCCTTTTTTTTTCAAATATAGCCCGACACCGTCGCAATTTGCGACGACAATACATTTGTCACTGTCGCAATTGCGACGTTGTCGGGATATAAGTACAAAATTAAAAAGGAACGTTGTCATGTGTGTTTTCAACAGTACCGTAACCCTCCGCGAAATCACATCAGGATATAAGGGCAAACAAAATAAGAACGTTGTCATTTGTGTTTTCAACAGCGCCGTAACCCTCCGTGAAATCACATCGGGATATAAGGGCAAAAAAAACAAGAACGTTGTCATTTGTGTTTTCAACAGCACCATAACCCTCCGCGAAATCACAGCTACAATTTCTGAGTACGTTGGGTTTATTTTTCTTTTGTCATTATTATGTAATCTGGTATTCAGCTGTTAGAGAGCTAAAATACCCAGAAATGAGGACATATCTATGTTGAATTTATTGTTAGCGGCTTTGGTTATTTAGAAGTTTAATTTTCTTTGTTCATCTTTCAAGCACAAACATTTTGTGGACCGTAATGTCTTCATTGTTTCGGGTATGCAGTGAAACAGCCCTAACTTGCAATTGCGATGTTGTTGGAATATAAGGGCAAAAAAAAAAGGAACGTTGTCATTTGTGTTTTCAACAGCACCGTAACCCTCAGCGAAATCACATCGGGATATAAGGGCAAAAAAAACAAGAACGTTGTCATTTGTGTTTTCAACAGCGCCGAGAGAGATTCCCTCCGCGAAATCACAGCTACAATTTCTGAGTACGTTGGGTTTATTTTTCTTTTGTCATTATTATGTAATCTGGTATTCATCTGTTAGAGAGCTAAAATACCCAGAAATGAGGACATATCTGTGTTGAATTTATTGTTAGCGGCTTTGGTTATTTAGAAGTTTAATTTTATTTGTTCATCTTTCAAGCACAAATGTTTTGTGGACTGTAATGTCTTCATTGTTTCGGGTATGCAATGAAACAACCATAACTTGCGACTACCTTCATGGTACTTGTGTACATTATCATGTTGTCTTTACAGTGACTGTCCTCATTCAAGTGGCAATTACACAAGGGACAGTCACTGTGAGATGTCCTCATTTGTGACAAGGACAGTCACACTTAGGACATCTCATAGTGATATTCCCTTGTGTAATTTCCACTTGAATGTATTGCTATTGAACCACATTAATGCTTTTCTTCTTCAACAAATGAGGACAGTCACTGTAAAGACAACATGATAATGTACACAATTACCAAAAAATGATCTTGTTAATTGATGTAACACTTTGTCTTGCTCACTCCCTATCCTTCACTAGGGTCTCTTTAGGCCAATGTTTTGACTTGATAGGGTACTTAACTATCCCTACACTCTTTAGGTATCTCTACCCAAGATCCCACTCCTTCAACTAGTGCACACCAACAAGAAATACAATGAACTCTGCTCAATACCAATCTAGCTACTAGGACACTCCTAGTCTTGTCTTCACAAATTGAAACACATTCAACTAGAACTTTACTCCATGGAGAGGCTGGCCACTAGGACCTCTATTGGTTTCAATATTACTCCTTCACCTATACTTTTCATCAGTACTTCAATCCGGTTCATCAAACCATGCCAATTGCACCCAAAAATAGGCTGCTAGCAATTAGGCCTTTGTCAAGCCTTTTTGTTTATATTAAGCCACCTAAAGGGCTTAGGATTCAGATGCCCTTTATTGAGAACTCCAAGATATCTAAGGTCTTCTCCTCCTAGATTTTTTGTACACCAACTGCTACAGCCGTGCCTGAAAATAAGTATTTTGACACAACTTGGACAATCTGACTAAGAGTTTGTTTTCTTAGCAGCCAAAGAAACTCACCCAATCTTCTAATTTGACTTGGGGCTTCTTTAGATGTGTGTCTATCTCTCCATGAGATTTTAGTTGAAGCAACCAATGCATTCAACTTGTTGTAATCTTCTTGTAATGATTTGTCATCCCTAACTGTGCTCAACTGACTCACCTAGGACATCATTGCAAACATAGAAAATGAGCTTCCCAGGGCCCCTCCTTCCAAACATATAGTACATGGAGTCTCCTCACCCATTCCAAGAGCCCGTACAAAATTGACAATGGAATGATGAGCTAAGACTCCATTTGTTCAACCTGCCTGGTTCAAACCAATGATAGGGTACTTAACAAAAGAATTAACAAACTAGTTGGAATGATTCAAAACTCAAAAAAAACACAACACAGAATAAAAAAACAACTTGTACTAACTTTTCCAATAGACACTGCGAGCTATCTAATCCATTAATCAACTGAAAACAAAGAAACAAAAAAACTCAAGAATTCACTAAAACCGTGTTACTCTACAAATCTTCTTAATTCCAAATGTTTTTCCCCCCAACCTTTTGCATAGATCGATGGAGGCCTCTTATAGTTTATCTAATGCCTAATTCAATGGTTTCATATAGTTACATAACCATCTTACTCGAAAATGCTCCCTTGCACAAATGTTGTCAATGTTGTGAATGACAACATTGACAACTTGTTACAACCTTTGGGATTTTGGTTCAAAACTTATTGTTCAAACACCATAAGACCCTAACCATGACTTAGTTAGGCTATTTAGACCTCACATAGGCCACTTCTACACTTCTTTGCCCAATTTGACCCCTAAATGCTTCATTCCCACTTTTGCCACAATATTGGTAACTTGGGTACAAATTGGCACTTGCCTTCACAAAGGTCACACATGAGGACATCTCACAGTGATCGATTGTCCCTTGTGTAATTGCCACTTGAATGTATTGCTATTGAACCACATTAATGCTTTTCTTCTTCAACAAATGAGGACAGTCACTCTAAAGACAACATGATAATGTACACTCACTGTAAGGACAGTCACAAATGAGGACATCTCACAGTGACTGTCCCTTGTGTAATTGCCACTTGAATGTATTGCTATTGAACCACATTAATGCTTTTCTTCTTCAACAAATGAGGACAGTCACTCTAAAGACAACATGATAATGTACACTCACTGTAAGGATAGTCACAAATGAGGACATCTCACAGTGACTGTCCCTTGTGTAATTGCTACTTGAATTACACAAGGGACAGTCATTGTGAGATGTCCTCATTTGTGACAAGGATAGTCACACATGAGGACATCTCACAGTGATTGTCCCTTGTGTAATTGCCACTTGAATGTATTGCTATTGAACCACATTAATGCTTTTCTTCTTCAACAAATGAGGACAGTCACTCTAAAGACAACATGATAATGTACACTCACTGTAAGGACAGTCACAAATGAGGACATCTCACAGTGACTGTCCCTTGTGTAATTTCCACTTGAATTACATAAGGGACAGTCATTGTGAGATGTCCTCATTTGTGACAAGGATAGTCACACATGAGGACATCTCACAGTGATTGTCCCTTGTGTAATTGTCACTTGAATGTATTGCTATTGAACCACATTAATGCTTTTCTTCTTCAACAAATGAGGACAGTCACTCTAAAGACAACATGATAATGTACACTCACTGTAAGGACAGTCACAAATGAGGACATGTCACAGTGACTGTCCCTTGTGTAATTGCCGCTTGAATTACATAAGGGACAGTCATTGTGAGATGTCCTCATTTGTGACAAGGACAGTCACACATGAGGACATCTCACAGTGATTGTCTGTAATGTCCCCTTTTTGGCTAACTTGGAAAACAGGAACAATTACTCCACTTCTCAGACTTACTCTATCAGATACTTACAATTAAACTAAGTAATGGAGGTTACTTAAGATATCAACCGCTATTTCAGATTCAATCACAATATGTGTGAAAGATGATATTGATACCAATATGTTTAATAGCACTGTCGGATATAATGATATGAAATATGCTATGAATATGATGTTTCCTATCACTTATAGTGATAGTATAATGATGGTATGTCTGATATAAACAATATTGATATACAATCAATAAGTATTGCTTACAGCAATGTATTTGTTGTGTCTGATATGATGATGTAATTATGCAAATGTGTAATATCGCTATGAGTGATATGTTGCTATTTCAGATTCTGAATTATATGCTTGCAACTTCAAATATTGATGCTGTTTCTGACTATCCTTTCTATCTGTGCAATCATGGTGTTGTCTCTGATCTACAATGATAAACTTGAAACCAAACTGCCAAAGGCAGATGCTCTATTGAGTATATCCAAATATGGATAAGTAAATAAAGTTCTAATGATGCCTTGAGTGACTGACGAGAATGCATTCTTATATTGTCTTTAACAAATGAAGAGATGCTATGAATGAGACGTGTCTTGTTTCTTCCTCCATGTCCCTTTGTTAATCACACCTTTCCATAATCCGACAGTTCACATAATATTATTTCATTATTTTCTGATCATAGATAACTCCCAGATTGACTCAATATCAAATCTTTTTATGAAGGTAATCTTCCCTAATTGGTAGTGCAACCAGTAGTTAACATCCATTGTGTTTGTATTAGTTTGGTCTAACTATCATTAGTATTTAGTCAATCGATATTAACTCTTGCCTTATCCCATATTGTTATGATGATATCCAATCTTTCTACTCTGATATAAGTCGATATCATTTTCTGATAATTGTCCATTTATTGGTTGATTGCTGGTAATGGAGTTTGATCTTCAAATTGACTTCCATTCCTGTTAATACTTAAGGATACATTGTACTTATTATCCATGACTGATGCCTCATTCATCAATAGCTTGTGATATAATCACTGATGCTTTTGTGTTTCTACAAGATGTGGTTTATCTCAGACAATCGATAATCTTTCAATCCTTTAGTCGATATCCTCCTATGTGGTGTCTATTGATATAGATAGTAGAATTCAATCTAGTTTATGTTATTGTCATGATAACATAGGAAGTGATGGTGCATATTTGCTAGCGGGTCTTCATGTTTGATATTGCTTTATCGGATATGTCATTGTCTAAACTTGTGCAATTAATGATTATTTATAATATATGAATGGTTATCCTTCTTGCTTATCAATACATCTTCTGAAACACATAGCGACCTATCCCTTATTCATATCATGTTGATCTTGACTTCATAGTATTTGGTTCATTAATCATCCTCTCATGGTATCGATGTGTAATGACTAGTGATTGTTGTATCACTTCTTCATTCCTCATCGTGATAGATAATGCAGATGTTTAATGTAGATGTATATCGATTACAGATATTCGATATTGCTTTAAATGTTATTATTATTATTATTATTATTAATGTTATTGTTATTATTAAATATTATAATTAATGATGTTAGTAATATTAATAATATTATAATAAATATTATTATAGTGATAACATATTGTTTTATATTGAGAGGTTTATTAATATTATTTATATATTAAAATTATTATATCAATAATTGATTTAATATTATTACTTAATATATTATTATAATATAATATATATAATTTATTAATAATTATTTATTATTAATTTATATTATAATTATAATCATAATTATATTATTTATTAATATTTTAATATTATTTAATTAACATATTACTTATTATGCTAACTATATATTATTATTATCTCTTGATAATAATTATATATTATTGTTATATACCGTTAATAATAGATTATTATATATCATCTAATCATTTTATTATTATACTAAGTTCAATATGTCACGGCTCATGACATTGTCCCTTGTGTAATTGCCACTTGAATGTATTGCTATTGAACCACATTAATGCTTTTCTTCTTCAACAAATGAGGACAGTCACTCTAAAGACAACATGATAATGTACACTCATTGTAAGGACAGTCACAAATGAGGACATCTCACAGTGACTGTCCCTTGTGTAATTGCCACTTGAATTACACAAGGGACAGTCATTGTGAGATGTCCTCATTTGTGACAAGGACAGTCACACATGAGGACATCTCACAGTGATTGTCCCTTGTGTAATTGCCACTTGAATGTATTGCTATTCAACCACATTAATGCTTTTCTTCTTCAACAAATGAGGACAGTCACTCTAAAGACACCATGATAATGTACACTCACTGTAAGGACAGTCACAAATGAGGACATCTCATAGTGACTGTCCCTTGTGTAATTGCCACTTGAATGTATTGCTATTCAGCCACATTAATGCTTTTCTTCTTCAACAAATGAGGATAGTCACTCTAAGGACAACATGATAATGTACACTCACTGTAAGTGTACATTATCATGTTGTATTACAAATGGACCTTATGTTGGTCGGGATATAAGTGCAAAAAAAAAAAGGAACATTGTCATTTGTGTTTTCAACAGCGCCGAGAGAGATTCCCTCCGCGAAATCAAGCGGGTTATCATTTGTGTTTTGAACAAAGCGGGTTGTCATTTGTGTTTTGAACAGCACCGAGAGAGATTCCCTCCGCGAAATCAAGCGGGTTGTCATTTGTGTTTTCAACAGCGCCGAGAGAGATTCCCTCCGCAAAATCGCAGCTACAATTTCTGAGTACGTTGGGTTTATTTTTCTTTTGACATTATTATTTAATCTGGTATTCAGCTGTTAGAGAGCTAAAATACCCAGAAATGAGGACATATCTGTGTTGAATTTATTGTTAGCAGCTTTGGTTATTTAGAATGCTTCCCCACAATACTTAATTACACAAGGGACAGTCACTGTGAGATGTCCTCATTTGTGACAAGGACAGTCACACATGAGGACATCTCATAGTGACTGTCCCTTGTGTAATTGCCACTTGAATGTATTGCTATTCAACCACATTTATGGGCCCATTTGGACCACGACACATAGTAGCATCTACAGAGAAGAATATCCCAGGTGTAACAAGTTGTAAGAATATACCAACAGTTCTAAGAAGTTCCCTAGCACGTAGTAGCATCTACAGAGAAGAATATACAACATGAGGGCAGCCACTATGAAGACAACATGATAATGTACACTCATTGTATGTGTACATTATCATGTTGTCTTTACAGTGACTGACCTCATTCAAGTGGCAATTACACAAGGGACAGTCACTGTGAGATGTCCTCATTTGTGACAAGGACAGTCACACATGAGGATATCTCACAGTGACTGTCCCTTGTGTAAGCCACTTGAATGTATTTCTATTCAACCACATTTATGGGCCCGTTTGGACCATGGCACATAGTAGCATCTATAGAGAAGAATATCCCAGGTGTAACAAGTTGTAAGAATATACCAACAGTTCTAAGAAGTTCCCTAGCACATAGTAGCATCTTCTAATTGTCTATACCACTTCACAAGGTATTGTTTGCACACATTGTTTTTGGTTCTTTTGATGACCCTTGTTTTGAAATTGCTATTAGGCCTTGTAGCTTATATGTTTTGATTGCTGGAGAGCTTCTAAAGCTAAGCAAGAAGACCATTGCACGAGTTATAGCCACGCGCTCAGGTTTGAAAATTGTATATTTTTTAATCTAATGTATATTTTAATCCTTTTGCCATGTCATGTAATATGTCTTGCCTTGTAGCTTATATGTTTTGAAATTGCTGTTAGGCCTTGTAGCTTATATGTTTTGATTGCTAGAGAGCTTCTAGAGCTAAGCAAGAAGACCATTGCACTAGTCGTAGCTGCGCGCTCAGGCATGAAAATTGTATATTTTTTAATCTAATGTATATTTTAACTAGACTTTTAAAATATTAAAGGATAGGTCTAAGAAGATTTGTGTACTTTTGACAATTTTGCTTAGTCACTGAAAGTTGTAGACCGAAGTTTTCATAGCCCAATTTTCACTTCCTGCGAAGAACGATCATGTCAGATAATATAAGTGAAGAACAAAATAGGGAGACAATCGCTAGATTGTGGTCTAACTTGAAAAGAAAAGGTGATGGAAAATGTTATTGTCCCTGCAAAATTTGTAAGGGCTTAAACCGTAGAAGATTGCTAATCAAAACAGTTAAGAGACATTGTAGGGAGAATGGTCACATTGAAGGGGGGCATGACTATCATCCACTGGTAAGTTGTTCATTATATCATTTTAACAATTTATATACATATGAAATCACTTGATGATGAGTTGAAGATCATGGTTTATTTATGTTAATCAATTTTATATAGGTTGATCTCCCCAGGGAAGTACATGATATGGAGGAACATGGGGGTGCGAATATCCAAGGTGAAGATAATGATCCCATGGAAGATGACGATCATGCGCCAGAAAACACAATTGAAGATGATGGTATAAATACATTGATCCATGACACATTTAGTCCAAGCAGATCTGATCATGATGATGATGATAGCCTTGATGTACCTCTACTTGAGAAGGCATACGAGCCCCTATACAAAGACTCCCAAACAACTCTTCTCTCTGCTGTATTGTTGTTGTTGAACTTGAAGGTTATGAATGGTTTATCCAACATAACAATGTCACGTATGTTAAGGTATGTCATATATGTCTTTATAGTTAACAAAGGGTGAATAATGTACCACTAATATTGTTTATATTAACAACTTATATTTTTTGCTGTAGATTGATAGGCGAGTTTTTGTTACCACCATCAAATATTCTACCTCGCTCATATCGAGAATTATCTTCTATTATGAAAGATATTGGAATGGAGTATCAAGCAATACATGCTTGTCCCAATGATCATATTATATATTATAAAGAACATGAATTTGCAACACAATGCCCTGTATGTCATACGAGTAGATATCGAACAGATCGAATAACAAAAAAGGTGCCTCACAAGGTTCTTCGTTACATCTCCATTATTCCACGGATGCGACAATTATTCAGGTGTACTAGCTTGGCACAATTTATGGATTACCATGCATGCAATAGAAGTCGAGATGACATTATTCGAATCCCTGCGGATGGTTCGGCATTTATGCACATAGAGGAAAAGTGGCAACACTTCAAAGAAGAACCTCATAATCTTAGGCTTTCATTGGCAGTGGATGGTGTCAATCCATTTGGAGAGATGAGATCTGTTTGCTCGGTGTGGCCTATTTTTGTTATCAACAATAACATTCCTCCGTGGATGTCAATAAAGAGGGAGCACATTATGTTGGCAATGATTGTTCCAGGTATTTTATCATTTGATAGTTATTAATTTACATGTACTTACAAATCTTACAGTAAAATGGTCACAATAATTATGTAATGTTACTGTTCATTCAAGTAGGTAAATATCAAGTTAAAGATATGAATGTATATATTGAGCCTCTTATTGACGAGTTGGTGGAGTTATGGAACGGTGTCACTATGTATGACGTGTCTAGACCAATAGGACAAAGACAATTTCAATTCCATGCAATACTTGTATGGACAATACATGATGCCCCAGGGCTAACACATTTTTGTGGTATGTTATAGTGAATTCAAGTTGCGCATGATAATTCTAATTATAAAAATCAACATATTTAATAATCCAATTATATCATTATCTTGTAGGTCTTCAAACAAAGGGAAAATTGCATGTCCAGTTTGTGGTCCAAAGATGAAATCTCGTCATTCAAAAAGTTTAGGAAAGCATGTGTTTGATGAGTACAGACACTTCCTCCACAGGAATCATAAGTATCGAAGTATGGAAAAACATCTTTTCAATGGGAAAGAAGAGACTACATCAAAGCCACGAAGAATGACACCTCGCCTATGGAAGATGGAATATAATAGAATTAATCGTCGAGGTAATGTCGTTCCACTTAATGGTTTATGTTTGTAATTTATATATTTCTATTGTGATTTTTGTTTACTAATTATGTAATTGATGATCGTGAAGGTCATCAAGGCACTACTGACAACCTTCCAAAGGGACTAAAAAGCTATCCCAGACAATTTAGTAGGTTGCCCTACTACGAGGACCTACAAATTGTGCATTTGTTTGATCTTATGCATGTTGGAAAGAATATAACAGAGACATTGTGGAAAATACTGGATGGAAGGCGTGACAAAGAAAAAATTATCAAAATTTGTAATGACATTCATGAATCCAATCATGCACTGAAGAATTTCATTCACTCAAATAGAAATAGAGATCAGATTAATATAAGTGCCCTTCCTTGGTTATTAACGGAGCAGCAAAGTGATGCCATAAAAGAAGTCATACAAAAAATTTGATTTCCCACAGGATTTGCTGGGAACATAAGCAATCTCATATCAAAGAAAAGTGAATTTGGGCTAGGGCTCAAAACGCATGATTGGCATACTTTCATCAAGGTAAGTTATGTTCTTCTGTATTTACAATATATTCATAAACTACGTGTACTATTCATTATGTTATGTTAGAAAATAATGAAATGATTGGTTTATAATTACTGCAGTACGTGCTACCTCTATCTCTCCCAGAGCACTTCAACAATAACATCAAACAAGTGATATATGATCTTGAAAAATACATGAGGTAAGCAGTAATATCTGTTCAATTTGTTGTATATATTTATTATATTCGCGATTTGTTTTTCTTGCTATGTAATCTATTGTATATTATTTTGTAAAGTCTCGTATTTATATATTTTTTGTGACTTGAATCTCTTAATGTAGGTGGTTGTCATCTAAAGAAATCCATAAAGAAGATATAAACTATTGGAAGAGAAGAATTCCTCATTTATTGTGTGAAATGCAAAAGTGTCTACCTCCAACTTTTTTCAATGCACAAGAACACTACCTCATACACCAAGTTGAGGAGATTGAATTGTGTGGACCTGCACACACTAGGTCAATGTGGATGGTTGAGAGGCACTTGAAATCTTTGAAGGCTTTGGTTCGACAAAGAGCACATCCTGAGGGTTCTATGGTAGAGGGATACATGGTATACCAGACTATGGTGTACATTACTGAATATCTTCCTAAGTTTGCTTCAAATATCCATGTAGATCGCATTTGGGATCTCGACCCTTTTAAAAAATTCAAAGGGGAGTACTTGATGGGGAAAGGTAGATTGAGGAAAGTGACAGGTAATAAATTATAAGATGTTATTGTAATAAATTATTTCTTAATCTTCAAAATAAATCGGTTGTAAGTCATCTATTTTTTTTTTGTATAGTTGCTCGAGAGTGGGATGCACTACATTTGTATATTGCAAACAATCTTGATTGGATGACGGTATGGATTGAATGATGTCAACATTCTGGTCACACATTAACATGGGAAGGTGTATCTTCATTGGTTAAAGAAGCTCATCGTAATGGAGATTCTAATGTTACGCAAAGGGAAATAGATTTAGCATATGGTTTAAGAGATTTCCAGGTACATACAAAATTATTAATCACCCGTATGTTTATCAACTCACGATATAATAATTTTGACATGTTTCACATATTATTGCAGGTTAAACACCACAAGGGTATGTTCTGTAATGGTCAAAAATTTCGCGTCAAAGTGTTGGATGACACGAAGAAAACTTGTGATTCTGGAATAACTGCAGTCTTTCAAGTGACTAATATTTCATCTAGAAATGACTTAGATCCTCAAGAGTCTAAAAATCAATACTATGGCATTTTGGATGATATACTTGAGTGTGACTTTAGTTCCTTCAAATTAGTACTCTTCGTTGTCAAATGGTATAGGCTACGACTTAATCCAAATGATCCTAATAGAACTGTTATTGAACATGATAATGGATTTACAATGGTTAATACAAGGTCGTTTGAGCCAGTTGGGGATGAGCCCTATGTTCTTCCAAGCCAATGTGAGTAGGTATTTTACTCAGAGGTTTCACATAAACCGGGTTGGTCATTTGTTGTTAGACATGAACCGAGAGGAAGGCTGATAAAGTATAATGCGATGGAAGAAGAAGATACCGAAGAAGTAGAAGATGATGTAGATGATGATCACGATCGACAATTATTGGATGATGTTCCTGAGACAAATTTTCATGAAGAAGAAGAAGAAGATGATGCTGCTACTGATGATGATGATGAAGATGATGTTGATGTTGATGATGATGATGTTGATGATGATGACAACGACGACAATGACGATGACGAGGACGATGATGATGACGACGATGATGAGGATGATGATGATGATGATGATGATGATGATGATGATGAGGATGATGATGATGAAATTTAAAGGTATGCCATCAATCCTTAATGTATTTAATATTCATTTCTTGATAGAAATATATTTGTCTTAAATGGTTACATAGTTTATTCATTATCTATTTAAAAGCTATAAGTGTTATAATGTGTACGTTTTAATGTTTTTAATTTTTATGTGATGCTTATGATGGATGTGATTATGATTATGATGTGATTATGCTCATAATAATTGAATTACATTTGCAGGAAATTGAACCCCTTTCAAGAGCATCCCGCACAGTCTCATGGATCGACAGGTATAAGTCAATACACCTTATAGAAAGTCTATTTAATACACTTATCAATAGTAAGATTGATGTCTTCTAAGATCTCTCCCATTTGCAGGTACCAGCAAATAGGTATTTGTCAGAAGTGTCTTCCTCGAGTGAGGGAAATATAGGAATAGAAGAGGAAAGTGAGACATGCAGTTTATCTAGAATAGGGAGATTAACTAGAGGTCAAAGGACTAGAAGGAAATTCAATAAACACATGAAATTTTTCCTTGCTCAAGGGGGGTCATGTTCTTATGATGATGAGATGAAAGGCGACATCGAGGTGCCCTTGAGGTACCAACATCTATAGAAACATTGGGTACCCAAGGAACTTCCTCCAATAAACACTGAATTTTGTGTTAATGAGAGGATATATCGCATAGCACCATCATCATTACATGGTTTGGGCCTATTTTCTATGGATGGCATAAAGGTGTCTTACAACAAAGTTTCTGAATTGATGGAGTATGTTGGACCATGTTACGATTACAAAAGTTGGATGCATATTGTTCAATATAAAAAAAGTATGCGTAGGTATGCACTCTCAGCAAATTATATACAACAGCAAGACAATAATCAAAGTAAAAGTGTGGCTATATACATTGATGGAAGGCCAAAAGCAACAGGGAATATTGGGGGTTTTATAAATAGTACACGACCTGGGTCAACTATAAAGCAACCCAATTGCATATTTGAGGCACGTGAGGGAAATCGTGTATTCATCTGTGCGATAAAATCAATACGTGCAGGGGAAGAGCTGCTTATTGATTACAATTTGAACCGCATAGATACAAACGAGGCTACTATCATGGGGGTGGTACATACTATTAAACCAACTTCTAATCAATGACTCCAACATACCATTTAGTTATTAAATTTTTGGCTAACATTTTTATACTTGATCTTTGACACAGGGGCACAATATGGAGCAACCGCCCGAAGGTGATGGTGATGATATTCCTAGCTCATCTACACATGAGCAGGTAAAACTCATTGTAATTGTGCAAACTAGATAGAAGCAAAATATTATTTTTTTTAATGTTATTTTCTTCATTGTTTTGGAGTAATTTTGATAATACTAATACTATTGTTGTCACAGAGGGCCGGTGGTCGGAGAGAGGGAAAGCAACCTGCAGTCCCTCAGGAGTCCCCCCTTGTGGACCCTTTTTTTATTGATTTAGCAGAGACTGATGACCCGATCGGTTCTATTAAAAAGCTGCTAAAGAAAATTGGGAAAGAACTTCTACGTTTGGTATCCATACATCCTCAGACTCAGGAAATAAAAGACAGGGCAGCTGAGTTGTTGCGCACTTCTGAAAACTTTAAAGTAAGTATTAATGAAATTTTTAATTATTACAAGAGTTCAATAATGGTTTTTATGTTATGCTCTTTTATGACATTAATTAAAATATGGATGCATTGTCTTTATAGAGTTATTTGCGTAATTTTGAACCCCATTCCCATGATGAGGCCAGTATTGCAAGTGGTTTAGGTAGATCACATGTTCCATTCCCCACTTGTGTTTTCCACTGAATATATATAGGAATGATCATAATCATTGACAATACATGCTCGAACAATCTTTTTTTTTAATGCTCTAACAATCTTTTCCATGCTAGTCCACGCGTTCTATATTTATGCATGCTCTAACAATTTTATTCTTCAGCTCCTTTCCATGATGATATGACAATGCTGCCTCCATCCAGGACAGCCACAAATGTCTTGCCGACTGCCATGTCAACAACACACAGCCTAAATGCACCAACTGTTGCACCATCTACTGGTACACAAATCCCTCTTTTTCTCTCTTTTGTTATGTGTTTAAGTGTTATGTGTTTACGATGTAGATCCCTTGATTGTGTTTGTGCCATGGGTGCTCTGCACCAATTTATTTCCCTTGAAGTATTATTTCTTGGAGGCATTTGATAATGGTTTTCATTTTTTGCAATAGGAGATGCAACAAGTCCCGATGCAACATCATTTCCTGGATGTTCCCGTGTTCCTAGTACGGGAACGGTGAAGGATTGCGTATTGATCATCAGCGACGATGAAGGCGTTCCCTTAAAAGTATCCAAACTTCTAGGTACTTTAAAGTTATTATTATTCTATAGTGATATAATAGTAATTTAGTTTTTGATCACTCTTCATCGACTAATGATCCCATGATTATTTTGTAGGGAATGATATTTTTTGGCGAAAACTTGGTGACGAGTGTTTGCGGATATTCGGGCCCACCATACATACATGGTGGAACATCATATCCTAACTAAAACTCCAAACCACTATTTTGATTTCATATCATTGCTAGAATAGTTTTCCTTTTCATCAATTTCTTGAACTATATTAAAGGTAGCTTCTCTTCATTTATGAGTCTAACATGTTTTTTTTTACTTAAAAGGTGGAATAACCAAGATAAAAAGTTGAAGGATGATCTTGTACATAGTACGACCCAACTTTTTGGACCTCATGCATTCGAGAGAAACAAGCTCCTTGAAAGAGCTGGTTTATGTTTGAAGTATATTAGGGACCAGTACAGGAAATATTTAGAGGTTAACCCAAGGCACGAGCGTCCGCCCTGTGTTCTTGAGGCTGAGTGGCAGGGTTTGATTTTGGATGGAAAGTATAAAGCCGACATGAAAAAAGGAATTACGCCAGTAGAGAGTAGAGCAAGGTATGTGATACTTTTGAGAATGTAATTATGTACTAATTAACCTCTAAATTTTTCCTATACTGGTCTCTAACATATTTCAAACTTTTCATAGATTGCCTGACACATCAAAGGCAACAAAGGCAAGATTAGAAAAGCACGGGACACACAAGCTCGGCTCTGGTGGTTTTTCCAAACTTCAAGCACGAGTTGTAAGTATTAGTAAATGAAAACTTGTATCAATTTTTTTATATATTGCAAGGAAATTTTTTTTGATCAAACAATGCAAGTAAAATTCACCATACCAAGAAAAAATGTAGGGGTCAGAGTTCAATAGATGCCTCATAGAAGAGGACAAGAGAATTGGCTTCCAACAAGGCTATAGAGCCGTGGCTGAACGGCTACGAGCTGAAATCAGTGTGCAAGGTTCAAATAATGATGCATCTGAGCCACAGGTAAATAAGCTAAATGAAATTTATTTCAAATTGAATACTTTACCAATTAGTCTATTTGATGTTAAGTTCTAATATAAAGTGAGTATATATGTTTTAAGAAAGCAATGATAACAATGTGTAGGATATTGGAATGCAGCCTGACAATCCTTCTACACAATCTATGCATAATGAAGGTTCGCATGATGTGCATCCTAGTGGTGGAGGTATACATTTGCTATTAAAATTTTTATATGTAATTACAATTGGTGTTTGGATTAATGTAACATTTTGTATAGCAACTGTAGAGGATCGAGGGGTTGGTGCTCATGAGCATGTTGAGGTTGAGTCTAGACAAAATGATGTGGCCAGATCAGGTAATTAAAGAGCGCCACAGTTATGTTCTTTAAAATAATTAAATACTTGTAACAATTATAATTAAATATTTTAAATTTAACTCTTTTATTTGTTATTGTAGAGGACCCCCCTTTGCAGCAGCATAGGAATTTGAGATCATCAAGAACAAAGAACAAAACAACTAATGAGGGGGGTATTGATGATAACACTGATGCTCCTCTTAGAGCTTACATAGAAAAAAAAATTAGAAAGAGAAAAAAGAAATGATTGTCATCTAAATACCTTAATTGATAATGACTGAATTTTATGTCTCAATGAATTTAATTATGTGCTAATGAATGTTCATGAATTATGTGTTTATTTTCATATTGATGAATGTTGTGTGTTAACGAATCTAATGTGTTAATGAATGTTATCATGTGATATTGATTGAATGTTACATTTTATTAATAATTGAAAGAATGAATGAATGTTAGATGTTAACAGGTAATGTAGAGTGATGTTAGGGGGAGGGGGGTGGGGCCAAATGAGCTTCCACCTTCATGTGGTTGGCCCTGTTTAGTAGAGAATATTAAACTATATTCTCGAAACAAAGTGAAGCTCAATAAGATACTAAATGAGTCAAAATGGTTATCAAGGTCCTCTATCCATAAGATACTTGTAGTCAAAATGGTTATTAATAAGATACTTGTAGTCAAAATGGTTATCTAGGTCCTCTATCCATTCCATAAGTTCTTCACCATTCAAACTTCCTCCATAACAAGGAATGTGCTCTAGGTTAGTCATGAAGCCTAGCATGGACTCTCTGTCAAATAGAGCCACTATTTCAGAGCCTTTTTTGTGCATTTCCTTCAAGCACTGTACAGTGTACGGATGTGAAAGGGAGGGCAGACCAGTGTGGAAGTTAGAGTATTTATATCTTATGCTTTGAGAGTTTATTTGGTAGATTCAAGACACCTTATATCAAAGTTATTCCTTTTTCTTATCTGTTGTTCTGTCAAACCCTCATTTTTTGGGTTATTGCATTCAAATGGCCTTAACTTGCAAATAAACCATAGGATATCCTTTGTTCTTTGTAAAATGCAAGTTAAGGGGGTTTATTTTCATATTTTAAAAGCTTTGGAATAGGATACTAAGCTAGAGAATTTCAAGAGCAAGCCCTAGGTCAAGAATCTCAATGTTCTTGACTAGGAGTTGATGGATTATGCAAGATCAGAGGGTAGCGGCAAGTAAAGGACCTCAAACCTTGTTGAATCTAGATCTTTAGAGCATGGTGGACATCTTCAAACTCTGATCTTGGTTTCATGCACCCATTTTCAATGCCTTGTTTTGGAACCCACACCCAAAGGCATGCATTAGGTCTGCAGACTCAATAAGGACATTGATATGCTGGAGTGGAGTCAAGGTCTGGGAGTTGGAGGATTGTTAGAACATCAAAAAGGGTACTCAAAAAACATATAAGTTCATAAGGTCCTTTGTCAAATTGAAGAGTTATTGCTACAGAACAGGTTTTGGAGACCTACTAGAGTCACTAGGTCTATTTGGACCCGTTTGGACCACGACACACAGTAGCATCTACAGAGAAGAAGTTTGGTATGCAATGGTCTTGAAACCTCCTAAGAAATTCTTGGTATGCATTTGTGTGGTGCAAAAGCTTCGTTGAAAGAGAAAAAGAAGAAAAGAATAGAAATGATTTTTTTTCTTTTTATGTCATATACTGTAACCAGCTACTTATAACTTGCAAAAATTATTATAACCATTTGAAATTGAAACTTAGTTTAATGTGAAACTGAGAACTGCTTTATTAGAGCTTTCTGTGATTTAGATTCAGACATCAAGAACATTGTTTGCCTAATATTGTGATTAATGTTTATTTATTAATATCTCATACTGACAAACAATTGATAATTGTAGGGAAAACGTCATTGGGGGTCTTTGAGGATCCACCAGAAGCCAAGGAGAAAATGTATTCAAATGCTAAAGATGGTGTAACAGTCCTTACAGCTGTTGAACCTTGCTGTGTAGATCATCTCTGATTCTCCAAGTTCAACAGTACTGTGGTATTCCTTTGGATACTTCTAATGGTAAATTTCAGACATCAAGTTCTTTTCGTATGAAACTACTACATTTGTAATCTGTAGTTTTAAACTTTTAGTTTATAAATGTTCATCAGCTTTACTTCGTATGCTGCCATTTCAAGTATGATTAATGAAGTTACCTTTATCACAGGATGAAAGTGAGCAGTCAGCATACTGGTACGGAGCTGGCAGCATTGATACGGTGACTAGGGCATCGTTTAATGGTGGTATTGTGTTTTCCCGTATTTAGGGCATCGGCCTTTTGAAGCATTGCCTTCATCTTTCTTAAGTCTGAGTTTTAAGTTTGTTTATCTCTCTTGGCGCTGTTGAAAATACAAATGACAACGTTCTTGTTTGTTTTGCCCTTATATCCCGATGTGATTTCGCGGAGGGTTACGGCGCTGTTGAAAACACAAATGAAAACACAAATCCCTTGTGTAATTGCCACTTGAAGGAGCACAGTCACTGTAAAGACAACATGATAATGTACACTTACAGCCCGTGTACATTATCATTGTGTCTTTAGAGTGACTATCCTCATTTGTTGAAGAAGAAAAGCATTAATGTGGCTGAATAGCAATACATTCAAGTGGCAATCACACAAGGGACAGTCACTGTGAGATGTCCTCATTTGTGACTGTCCTTACAGTGAGTGTACATTATCATGTTCTCTTTAGAGTGACTGTACTCATTTGTTGAAGAAGAAAAGCATTAATGTGGTTCAATAGCAATACATTCAAGTGGCAATTACACAAGGGACAATCGATCACTGTGAGATGTCCTCATGTGTGACTATCCTTGTCACAAATGACTATCCTTGTAAAGACAACATGATAATGTACACATACAATGAGTGTACATTATCATGTTGTCTTTACAGTGGCTGCCCTCATGTTGTATATTCTTCTCTGTAGATGCTACTATGTGCTAGGGAACTTCTTAGAACTGTTGGTATATTCTTACAACTTGTTACACCTGGGATATTCTTCTCTGTAGATGCTATTGTGTGTCATGGTCCAAACAAGCCCATAAATGTGGTTGAATAGCAATACATTCAAGTGGCAATTACACAAGGGACAGTCACTGTGAGATGTCCTCATGTGTGACTGTCCTTGTCACAAATGAGGACATCTCACAGTGACTCTCCCTTGTGTAATTGCCACTTGAAGGAAAAAAGCATTAATGTGGTTCAATAGAAATGTATTCAAGCGGCAATTACACAAGGGATAATCACTCTGAGATTTCCTCATTTGTGACTATCCTTACAGTGAGTGTACATTATCATGTTGTCTTTACAGTGACTGTCCTCATTTGTTGAAGGAAAAAAGCATTAATGTGGTTCAATAGTGATGCAGAGTAGTCAGGGCTTTTAGAATATACAAATATACATCCTTAACTCTCATTCCACCAAGGAAGAAGGAATTCCAATGGTTGAAATGTGAGTTAAGGTCTTTAGATCAGTCAAACCCTGAAAATGAGGGTTTGTAAACAATGCACAGAAAATTTGAAATAACTTAGATATAAAACAAAGAGAATCAATCAAACCAACTTCCAAAGCATCAGATGTCACTATTACAACTTCCAGGCAAATTTTATCATCCAACCACCATCCGTACAGCTGTACAGAGTTCGTT
Source organism: Chamaecyparis obtusa (assembly GCA_027943335.1). Lineage (NCBI taxonomy): Eukaryota > Viridiplantae > Streptophyta > Pinopsida > Cupressales > Cupressaceae > Chamaecyparis > Chamaecyparis obtusa. Next base: position 302,222 of record BSBK01008174.1, on the reverse strand, counting down.
TTTCACCAGAAATGCACTAAAACAGGGTTATTTTTATTTTTTATGAAAGCAAAATGATTAAAATACTGGTTCTCTGTCTGTCTTCGACCATTTGAAGCCTAAAATAGGCTCTCCAAATGTTGGTTCAACCATCTAGGTGGTTAGAACAGTTTATCCAACAAATGTCAACTTTGCTAAGCAACTTTTAAAGTTGCATTACAACTTTGCAAACAACTTTGCCGAGAAGGTTAAAAATGTGTTGTGAAACTTTAGGAACCTTATTAAAGTTATTTTGGACCTTCAAACTTCTTAACAACATCTAAAAGACACCTAATAAACACTTACTATGCTCATTTCATCCAAGGACTCAAAAGATGCCCAAGGTTTATAAGTCACCAAGGGGTCTTGTGTCCAACAAGTGGATGTTTATAAGGAGATAAAATCAATCCTTAATATTTATTACAAACCAAGAAAACATCTAAAACTCCTATTCTAATTTATTGTCATTCAAAAAGACTCTGATTTGTCATTCAAAAAGACTCTGATTTGTCAATCAAAAGGACCTTTCACCAGTCAATCCTTCAAAGCTCCAAGGTGAAAATCTTATGTTCCAATTGATAGGATTTGACTCCTTGGCTTCATGGCAACTTCCTTCAATCATGGTGTCTTTGGCTTGCATTAGGGATGCCCCTGCATCAAATAGCAATGCATTCAAGTGGCAATTACACAAGGGACAGTACATGCCCATTAAAGTTGGTGTTTTGTTATCCAGCATGACAATGGAGACAACATACTCTGTGTCAATTTTACTGATCAAATTTCCCTCCGCCAGGCAAAGCAACAATCTGGGTATGATAAGGTGAAATTTTGTAGTCCTTTTGGGTATGATAACAGTTCCAATTTCCAATAAGATGGTTCATTTTTATAATCTAGCTTCAATTTCTCTTGTGAAAATCTTTTTTTCATTTTATGGGTGGTAAAATATAATTATTATGCTAGAGGTGTGTACTTATGGATGATAATGAAACAAAATGATAAGATTTAAGACTCTTGTTTTTTTTTTAAATAGCAATTTAAGTTTCCTTCTATTATAAATTACTGTTTTTCTATTTTTTAATGTATCTTTCCAAATCTTTTATATCAATTTTATTTATGAAATATAAATATATTAATAATGTTTTAGTGTTTTTAGGATTAGTTTATATCAATTCTATGTATCATCATTCATCATTCAATTGTCAGTATTATTAATTTAGACTGTGCAATTGTAGAACTACTCGAATATGGGTTGGATGGATACTCAAGCAGGGGAACCCTCCTCAAATATCTCAAGCAGTGAACTTGGAAAAATGTGTCCTGAAGGAACCCTTTCCATCAGAGAGATAAAAGTACAAACAAGTAAAAGAAGCAGGCTCTGCAAATATGTTTTTGAGAAGAAAAATGATAGATTATTCGAGTATGGTTCATGAGGTGTATCTAAAAAGACATTTTTTTCTTATTATAATAAAAGAGGAAGTTGTGAATGTCAAAGTTGAGTGAAACAAAAATTATTTTCATCAAATTTTATTAGGCTTGCTTTTGGGAATAGTTTCTTACAATATTGCTATTAAGATTTTTATTGTGTAGTTTTTAGATTAGGTTTATAAAATTATATTTCATGAGTAGTGATTCATATTAATCAATTAACGATACTTTTGGAAGGTATTTTCAATGTGTCAAATTTTGATATTTTTACAAGAATTAGATTGTGTAATTTTTTTAATTAAAGTCATTGACTCATATTTCATAAATAATAGTTCTCATGAATCCATCTCTTATAAGATTGAATAGTCTATTTAGGAAGTATTTCTGATAGTATGTCAAATTATGATATTACTATTACCATTAGATTGCATGGCTTTGAAGTCAACCTTGTTGACCCATATTCTTCTCTGTAGATGCTACTATGTGCTAGGGAACTTCTTAGAACTGTTGGTATATTCTTACAACTTGTTACACCTGGGATATTCTTCTCTGTAGATGCTACTATGTGCCGCGGTCCAAACGGGCCCATAAATGTGGTTGAATAGCAATACATTCAAGTGGCAATTACACAAGGGACAGTCACTGTGAGATGTCCTCATGTGTGACTGTCCTTGTCACAAATGAGGACATCTCACAGTGACTGTCCCTTGTGTAATTTCCACTTGAATGAGGACAGTCACTGTAAAGACAACATGATAATGTACACATACAATGAGTGTACATTATCATGTTGTCTTTACAGTGGCTGCCCTCATGCTGTATATTCTTCTCTGTAGATGCTACTATGTGCTAGGGAACTTCTTAGAACTGTTGGTATATTCTTACAACTTGTTACACCTGGGATATTCTTCTCTATAGATGCTACTATGTGCCGCGGTCCAAACGGGCCCATAAATGTGGTTGAATAGCAATACATTCAAGTGGCAATTACACAAGGGACAGTCACTGTGAGATGTCCTCATGTGTGACTGTCCTTGTCACAAATGAGGACATCTCACAGTGACTGTCCCTTGTGTAATTTCCACTTGAATGAGGACAGTCACTGTAAAGACAACATGATAATGTACACATACAATGAGTGTACATTATCATGTTGTCTTTACAGTGGCTGCCCTCATGTTGTATATTCTTCTCTGTAGATGCTACTATGTGCTAGGGAACTTCTTAGAACTATTGGTATATTCTTACAACTTGTTACACCTAGGATATTCTTCTCTGTAGATGCTACTGTGTGCTGGGGTCCAAACGGGCCCATAAATGTGGTTGAATAGCAATACATTCAAGTGGCAATTACACAAGGGACAGTCACTGTGAGATGTCCTCATGTGTGACTCTCCTTGTCACAAATGAGGACATCTCACAGTGACTCTCCCTTGTGTAATTGCCACTTGAATGAGGACAGTCACTGTAAAGACAACATGATAATGTACACAAGTACCGTGAAGGTAGTTGCAAGTTACGGCTGTTTCATTGCATACCCGAAACAATGAAGATGTTACGGTCCACAAAATGTTTGTGCTTGAAAGATGAACAAATAAAATTAAACTTCTAAATAACCAGAGCCGCTAACAATAAATTCAACACAGATATGTCCTCATTTCTGGGTATTTTAGCTCTGTAACAGCTGAATACCAGATTACATAATAATGACAAAAGAAAAATAAACCCAACGTACTCAGAAATTGTAGCTGTGATTTCACGGAGGGAATCTCTCTCGGCACTGTTGAAAATACAAATGACAACGTTTCTCTACATTATCATGTTGCCTTTACAGTGACTATCCCTTGTGTAATTGCCACTTGAAGGAGGACAGTCACTGTAAAGACAACATGATAATGTACACTTACAGCCCGTGTACATTATCATGTTGTCTTTAGAGTGACTATCCTCATTTGTTGAAGAAGAAAAGCATTAATGTGGCTGAATAGCAATACATTCAAGTGGCAATCACACAAGGGACAGTCACTGTGAGATGTCCTCATTTGTGACTGTCCTTACAGTGAGTGTACATTATCATGTTGTCTTTAGAGTGACTGTCCTCATTTGTTGAAGAAGAAAAGCATTAATTTGGTTCAATAGCAATACATTCAAGTGGCAATTACACAAGGGACAATCGATCACTGTGAGATGTCCTCATGTGTGACTATCCTTGTCACAAATGAGGACATCTCACAATGACTGTCCCTTGTGTAATTCAAGTGGCAATTACACAAGGGACAGTCACTGTGAGATGTCCCCATTTGTGACTGTCCTTACAATGAGTGTACATTATCATGTTGTCTTTAGAGTGACTGTCCTCATTTGTTGAAGAAGAAAAGCATTAATGTGGTTCAATAGCAATACATTCAAGTGGCAATTACACAAGGGACAATCGATCACTGTGAGATGTCCTCATGTGTGACTATCCTTGTCACAAATGAGGACATCTCACAATGACTGTCCCTTCTGTAATTGCCACTTGAATGAGGACAGTCACTGTAAAGACAACATGATAATGTACACATACAATGAGTGTACATTATCATGTTGTCTTTACAGTGGCTGCCCTCATGTTGTATATTCTTCTCTGTAGATGCTACTATGTGCTAGGGAACTTCTTAGAACTGTTGGTATATTCTTACAACTTGTTACACCTGGGATATTCTTCTCTGTAGATGCTACTGTGTGCTGTGGTCCAAACGGGCCCATAAATGTGGTTGAATAGCAATACATTCAAGTGGCAATTACACAAGGGACAGTCACTGTGAGATGTCCTCATGTGTGACTCTCCTTGTCACAAATGAGGACATCTCACAGTGACTGTCCCTTGTGTAATTGACACTTGAATGAGGACAGTCACTGTAAAGACAACATGATAATGTACACAAGTACTATGAAGGTAGTTGCAAGTTACGGCTGTTTCATTGCATACCCGAAACAATGAAGATGTTACGGTCCACAAAACATTTGTGCTTGAAAGATGAACAAATAAAATTGAACTTCTAAATAACCAAAGCCGCTAACAATAAATTCAACACAGATATGTCCTCATTTCTGGGTATTTTAGCTCTATAACAGCTGAATACCAGATTACATAATAATGACAAAAGAAAAATAAACCCAACGTACTCAGAAATTGTAGCTGTGATTTCACGGAGGGAATCTCTCTCGGCACTGTTGAAAATACAAATGACAACGTTTCTTTACATTATCATGTTGCCTTTATAGTGACTGTCCCTTGTGTAATTGCCACTTGAAGGAGGACAGTCACTGTAAAGACAACATGATAATGTACACTTACAGCCCGTGTACATTATCATGTTGTCTTTAGAGTGACTATCCTCATTTGTTGAAGAAGAAAAGCATTAATGTGGCTGAATAGCAATACATTCAAGTGGCAATTACACAAGGGACAGTCACTGTGAGATGTCCTCATTTGTGACTATCCTTACAGTGAGTGTACATTATCATGTTGTCTTTAAAGTGACTGTCCTCATTTGTTGAAGGAAAAAAGCATTAATGTGGTTCATTAGCAATGTATTCCCAGCATCTGTACCTGCATCTCTCTTATATACTACAAGTTACTTGCCATCAAAAATTGCAGTTCCCTCACGTGACATTGATGGTGAAGTGTTCTTTTCAAAACCATCATCTGTGGTTACCAATGCTCCTGTTTTAGGCAATAAGTTTGTTGCATTCCATGAGCCATTGGTCAAGTTTCTTCTACGAGCTTCTGATGCCTCAAAATCTAAGCAGCGCCTACGCATGCCTCATTGTGGTTGATTATCATTCTGTACATGAATTATAATGAGTAATCAGTTTTGGGCCTTGGAATCTTGTATGTAACATGCACAGGCATTTCATGGCTAAATGAATCTATTTAAAAGCATCAACTTTTCTTACATGATGCTAGATACATAAGTAGAACAAGCGTATATCAAATTAGAAGCAATCAGAACTCCACAATGACATATTATTTAGAGTACTCTTCAGTTTAAGTAATAATGCATATATTGACACTGTAAAGACAACATGATAATGTACACTCACTGTAAAGACAACTTGATAATGTACACTCACTGTAAGGACAGTCACAAATGAGGACATCTCACAGTGACTGTCCCTAGTGTAATTGCCACTTGAATGTATTGCTATTCAGCCACATTAATGCTTTTCTTCTTCAACAAATGAGGATAGTCACTGTAAAGACAACATGATAATGTACACTCACTGTGAGTGTACATTATCATGTACACTCATTTGTACACTGTGAGTGTACATTATCATGTTGTCTTTACAGTGACTATCCTCATTTGTTGAAGAAGAAAAGCATTAATGTGGCTGAATAGCAATACATTCAAGTGGAAATTACACTAGGGACAGTCACTGTGAGATGTCCTCATTTGTGACTGTCCTTACAGTGAGTGTACATTATCATGTTGTCTTTACAGTGGCTGTCCTCATTTGTTGAAAGAAAAAAGCATTAATGTGGTTCATTAGCAATGTATTAAATTAATTTTTTTTTTTTAATCCACCCACGGGCGTCGCAATTGCGACGGCAACCCATCGCAATGAGATGCAGGTACCCGTCGCAATTGCTTGGGAGGTCCGTCGCGATTGCGACGGCCCTCCGAAGCCATGCAACGGGGGGGCGACGGCCATGCCGCTAACAAATCTTAGTCACATTGCGACGGGATATGTGTCACAATTGCGACGGCTACCCATAGACGTCACAATTTGTGACTAAAAAATAGCGACGTCTATGGGTGTTGCTATTGCGACACATAGCTGTCGCAATTGCGACACATAGCCATCACAAAATGACCCCAAATGTATTAGTGGGTTATTAGATCTGATTTGTTGAAGAGATTTAAAGTTTTTTTTTATACATTTGGACTTGAGAACAATTGATTCACCCCCCCTCTCTATTGTTCTAAATCATATTAAGAGAAAGTACCAACTTTTATTAAGATATCTACAAGAAGATATTTCATTACATATATCATATTCATTTTGATTTTTTATGAAAGATTGTTTGCATGATCTAAAAATAATGGAGTATCATAGTCTTCAAATTTTATTTTCATTTCCTTCATATTACGTTCACTTTGTCACACATGCAACCACTAGATTAGTGACAAGTTATTGAGAAAGAACTTAATAATTTTTTACACAAGTTTCTCCAACAACATCTCAAAGCAATAAATATATGAGCTATTGGAAAAGAAGGTAAACTTTAGTATAGACCCCTAACCTCTATACTCTCCACCTTGTATCATCACTTTAACTAATAACAATCTCAAATCAATACACCTTATGGTTCTATTATGTTAGCCACTTTAGAGAACTAGAATATTGAATACCCTAAACCCAATGCACTAGCACCAGAAAACTCAAACATGACAATGAACTCAAAATATAAAGCCCTTTAAATTAGTGCCTTCACACAGCAATCTCCATTATTTATTTTTAAACATTATAAAAGATGCAATTTGAAATATCAAAATATGTTATCACTTTTATTTGATATTACAAAGTATAATTTATTGGACCACTACAAAACTTGTCATTTCCAAACCTTTGATTATGTGTAAATGACCTAATGTGAAAGTTTTTCCTGATATTTTTATTGTAATAAATAGCAATCAGTCCCTTTTGGTGCACTAGTCCTTGAAATGAATTCTTATTTGAGATTGATCTCAGAGAGAGCCTCTCAAATTTATCCGCTATACTCTATAGG
>BSBK01008174.1:100000-290000 GCA_027943335.1 Chamaecyparis obtusa | reverse complement strand
ACCAACACCTCCAAAGAACCCCCTTTATGTTACACTTATCTGCACATGTCTAGAGGCAGCCAATTAAAGTTTATTTTTTATGTAGTTAATTTTTATTTAATTTATTTTTTGTTTAACTTAATATATATATATTATTACTTTTTTTTTTAATATAAGATAATATTGATATTAAAATTTAACACTGGTATTAATATTAATTTAATTCATATATACAATTTGACTTAGTTTAAGTTTTTTTATTAAAGTATATTATTTATAACTTTTAAATAGTCTAATAATTATTTTAATTTTTTAACTTCAATATAAACTATTAGAATTGAAATTAAAATCATAAAACATATAATTTAATATCAAATTTTTTCTCAAACTAATTAATTTTCACATTTAAGATTAAAAAAACTAATCTAAATCCCTACATGTAAATTTTAAAGAAAAATTGTATAAAAAAATATATTATATAATGCTTCCTGAACTTACAATATTATATAAGGTTTAAGTCGAGCGATTCGGTCAGAAATAATAAAATAAGTGTTTCGAGATGACATTATTAAATAGAAAATGAGAAACTTGATAAAAATGGGGAATATGGTGGTTTTTATGGCTCCCTCCGCATTATATTTGAATTTTTTTAAAGATTATTAAATTTAATAATTAAATAATAATTTTACATCTCGTATGTACACAAAATTCAAACTAATTTAGTACATGAACACGTAAACATCTATAACAAACTTTTCCTTCGATGTATTCTTGTTAATTTTTTTAGGTCCCGCAACGATCTCTGCAAATAATTTAGCATAAATATATGCAATGAACTAGCTATATCAACATATTGAAATGGTACGTCTGAATTGCAAGATTAGTTTTTTCCACCAAGTGTATTGTCATTATTGTGACCGATTTTATTTATATGCGGAGAAACTGGTTTTATTTTACCCTTTCAAGCCTCCACACACAACCCTTTCTTCATTTATGTGGCGATGATGAGGTTCTTTTGTTCGACACTATGATTCTAGGTGTATTGTGATCAAATGTGGCACGGTAATTTCATTTGACATCAACAATCATACAATTTTTTGGCAATATTTCTTCACAGTGTAAGACTGCCAAAAAGTCTGAACAAACCAGTGGGCATCTCCCCAGGAGTAAGTTTATCAGCTTAATTAATCTCTACCTCAATCCACTTAAAATTTAGTCTTCTTTTGAATCGATTTGATTCTAAAATGCTTAAGATCTTCTTAGTAGACCTCATATGCATAATTATATCATAAAATGAGTGACATATAGTACACTACTAAAAGTGTCTAGTATTCTACATAGGTACAATAATATCATAAAATGTTCCACTAAAATAATCTCTCATATGAGAGATAAAAATATTAGGTCTATGTGAACCCCCTATAAATTTGTGAAATCCATAAGGCTCTACTGAGGTTCCTCTATTGCTCCATTGAAACAATGAAGCATTAGCATAACCATGTCATAATTCCCCCCTTAGAGCTAATGAGAAGTGATAATGGAAAACCAACTAAAATCAAGCATAATGATGTGCATAGGAATGGCACAAGCAACATTAGATTAGTATTCTCTTCTTATTAAAACACATTTAGCTTGAAGTAGCAATTTTTATGAGTGCAATTTACAGAATTATTTATTGTGAACTGAGTTTTTACATGTTTTATGTCATGGGGTGGACAATGAAGACATATATTGAAAATTATCTTTCAAACCTCAAAAAAATGACAAAAAACTAAAACTAAAACCCTCATTATTCAAAATATTAACCCCCAAAAGTATTCAATGATATGGCACTATATTTTAGTGCATTTACTAAATTGAAAAAATGTACAAATGATGAAAAGAGACAAATTTGTAATCTAGTATTCTAGAATACTATTGTAGACATCTAAAAATGACTATATGCATTTTCATTATGTCATCCCTATCTTAATTATTCTTCTTTCCATATTAATTAAATTTTATTTATTATTTAATTAAGCTAGTTTTTCCTCTAATAAGTAAATATTTTTCAATCATTTAATTAAGCTAGCAATTTCTCTATTGAATAAATAATTTATTACCTAATTAATTCATTTTTTGGTCCTCTATAATTAAATAGTTTTCAAATTTTATTTAATTATCTACCACTTTTCTCTCAAAGTCAAGTAAATTCAAATAATTTATTTTATTTTTTTACTTTTAATAAATAAAATTTATATTTATTTTATTTCCTATATGCATATAAAATCTATCGTATCCTTCCACCTCATCATCAATCCATGTGCATTATAGGTCTTACCTGTTAGAAAGTAAAGTCCACCAAGATAACTGAGAGGGTGGGTGAATCAGTGATCTGATAAAAACAAATTTATTAAACTTATTAAATCTGAAACATGTAATCAACATAAATAGCAACCACAAAAATATAATCATACACAATGACACCAAATTTTTTAACTACGGAACCTCTTGATCAAAGAATAAACCCCGGTGGGGATGGTACCCACAAAAGATGTACTAATATGAAAATTCATTGTGAGAGGATGGACTCTATAAGGAGTCTTATGAATTATATTTAGTGCATATGAGTCCCTATTAGGAGACTTTGAATCCCTGTGAAAAGATTCTAACCCTGTTAGGAGTTAAGGAAGGCAAAAGGACCCACTGTCGAAAGAGCTTCAGGGGAAAGATCACTGAACACACTATCCAACCGATCTCTATATTATCCAAATAGAATAATATCAATAATTATTGATCTTTGCAACTTATCTTCTCTCCTCTGTCTGTGCCAAAACCGCACCAAAGGCTTCAGCAGATCTCACTACCAGATCTTCTCACTTTGCATCAAACACTATTTCACCTTCGCATCATATACTTCTCAATTCACACATATTCTCTCTCTCATCAATTAAGGAAAATAATTCTTCATTTATACCATGCACAATATTTCATAATTGAGTCAACCAATTAAACTTAAACAATTACAAAATACAAAATATTACATGGTACATAATATTTCCATAATCACATAAAACTATCAGCTCACAAACTTAATAAATATTCACATGTGCAACCTCTGACTATGTTGTATTATCCAAGTTACCTCTGTAATTTCTTCAACATCTGTATAACTTCTAATGTCTAGATTATATCCTTGTTAGGAGATATAATCTGATTATTGCAATTCGCTTCTCAGGAACATTGACAAAATATAGTTTCCACTAGATTACTCATAACTAACATAAATAATTGAATATTCTTACATGCTCTTAACCATGATATCAAGACACCATAAGCAACATGTCCTCAACTTTGCATAACTTAATCTAAAATTCTCCATGTGCGCTAATTCAAACATTATCTTCTTCTCTGTTAATCTCCAGTATAATTAGTGCATTGACATCAATGACGAACACAATCATGAATGCAATATGAAAATTCTTCAGAACTACTAGAATACTCCCCCATAGGATATATTCATCATTCATGCTTAACAATCTCCCCCATTGGCATTGATGGCAACATAGATGTTAAAAAAAAATCCAAGTTCCATGAATACCAAAGTGCAATTCTGTTGTTCTGCATTATCTTTTCAAGTCCTCTTCATCAATCATCAAATCAAATATATCCTTCTCTCAATAATTTACTTTTTCAAATCCTCTTCATCAATCATCAAATCAATAAAAAAAAATTCATGTATCCTTCTACCCCATTGACATCAATGACAAAGTAAATATCACTACGTCAATCCAATACAAGCTCGAATGTCCAAAGACACTGTTTTAAGATACCTTTTACCAAAGATTCCTTCATGACTCAGCTCAAAAAACATAGATACTCCCCCATAGAGAAAGCATCAGCATACAGTCAAGAAAGATAGTGCTCTATACCACTGGACTAATGCAACTTTATACATCACTACTCAATAGTAGGTTGGGGCATAATCCCAAGCATACCTCTTAAATAATCAAATGTATCTTTAGGTAAGGGATTTGTAAATATATCTACAATCTGCTCCTTCATACAGATATACTCAAGTCTAACTTCTTTATCTACAACTTTCTCTCTTACAACATGATACTTGATCTCTATATGTTTTGTTTTAGAATGTAACATGGCATTCTTAGACACACTTATTGTACTGGTGTTATCACAGTGTATGATAATAGGCTCATTGAGCTTTATTCCAATATCCTTCAACATTTGTTTCATCAATATTATCTTATTACAATTATTTGATGTTGCTACATATTCTTCTTCTGTTGTGCTCTGTGAGATATAATTTTGTTTCTTGCTTAGCCAAGAAACCAATCTTCCTCCAAGAAAAAATTCTCCACCACTTGTACTATTTTTTTCATCCATGCTACCTCCCCAATCCACATCTATATATGCACATAGGGTAAAATAATTTTATTTATCATACCACAACCCATAATTAGTTGTACCTTTCAAATATATTAATATTCTTTTTACTACTCCATATTATGATTCTTTAGGATCATCTTGAAATCTTGCAACAATGCCAACTGCATGTGATATATATGGTCTTGTATGAGTTAAATATTGTAAACCTCCAATCATAGATATGTACTTCTTTTGTTCAAATGTAGGAGTCTCATTTGTGCTAGATAAATTATGGCTAGTTACCATAGGTGTACCAACAGGTTTACAATTTTCCAAACCAAATCTCTACAATAAGTCTTTTAGATACTTAATCTGAGATAAGAAAATATCATCACTATTTTGCACAATCTGTAATCCTAGAAAAAATTTGATTCCTCCAATCATGCTCATCTCAAATTTTGTCTTCATTTCATCAGCAAATTTATCACTCGCTTTATTTTCATCTCCAAAGATTATATCATCAACAAAAATAACTACAATCAATAAATCATTCTCTATTTCTTTTAGATACAAATTATTATCTGTGGTGCCTTTAGCAAATCCTAATTTGATCAAATATTTGTCCAATCTTCAATACCAAGTTCTATGTGTTTGTTTTAGTCCATATAAGGCTTTATTCAGTTTACATACGATGTCTCCTTCTAGAATCAAAGGAAAACCATTTGGATGCTCAATGTAGACTTCTTCTAATTCTCTATTCAGAAATGTTGACTTCACATCCATTTGATATACTTTGAATTTCTTATAAGCCGCATAGACCAAAAACATTCTCACTACTTCAATTCTTGTGACAGGTGCAAATTTTTCTTCATAATCAATACCTTCTTTCTATGAGTATCCTTTACAGAACAATCTTTCTTTGTTTCTTATAACTTCACCTTATTCATTCATCTTGTTTCTAAGAACCCATTTAGTTCCTATAACATTTTTGTCCTTAGGTCTAGGGACCAATTCCCAAGTATTGTTCTTTTTAATCTGTTCTAATGCTTCCTTCATTATTTGAATCCAATTGTTATCTTTACAAGCTTTATCAATAGTATTAGTTCTTATTTGAGAAATCAGACATAGTTCTTCTTGTACCTTATTTCTTGTCATGACTCCTTTTACTTTGCTCCCAATAATCTGATCAACGGGATGATTCCTTATCAAATTCTTATTAGGTGTCACTATCTTAATTCTTGCTTCACTTCTAGGTTCTGGTCTTGGTTCTTCTCTTGATTCCTCAACATGAATCTCATTATGCAAATCATTGTCAGTTTCATAAAATAACTCAACATTTCCTTGATCAATTTTAGGATAGAATTCTTCATCTAAATCATAATCAAGTATTATTTCCTAAATTCTAAACTTTGCATCCACTTTAACATTTGTGCTCTCAAAAATAGTCTTAGCTCTCTTATTAAAACATCTAGAAGCTTTTTTTTCAATGAATAACCAAGAAACATACCTTCATCACTTCTCGGGTCAAACTTACCAATGTCATCATCTCTCTTAATATAACACTTACTTCCAAAAAATCTGAAATATTTTACTGATGGTGCATGTCCAAACCATAATTCATAAGGATTTTTGTCTGTATATGCTCTTATCTATACTCTATTCATTGCATACACTTAACTATTCATTGCTTCTCTCTAGAATGTCTTTTCTACATCATTCTCAAAAAACATAGCTCTAGTTTCCTCAGTTACTGATTTGTTTATTCTTTCAGCAATACCATTTTGCTCAGGTGTTCTAGGGGTTGAAAGATGTCTCTTAATGTCATTCACTTCACAAAAAGTATGATATTATTTTGAAGTAAATTCTCCACCTCTATCAGATCTTAAACATTTAATCTTCATTCCTAATTCATTCTCAACTTTTTTCTTAAGCAATATAAACTTATCAAATTCTTCTAATTTTTCTTTAAGAAATTCTACCCACATCATTCTAGTAAAATCATCAACAAGAACCATAAAATATCACTCACCATAGAATCCTCTAATCCTTGTAGGACCACTCAGATATGTATGAACCATGTCCAATTTTTCTATTGTGGTGAAATTCTTATTGGGCAAAGAGCTTCTTTTATGCTTTTCCATAACACATTCTTTGCATACCATGTTAGTAGGTTTCACAATTTTCAAAAAATCTCTTACTGCAAATGTGGTACTTGCTTTCACAATGTTATCAAAGTTCATGTGACAAAACCTTTTGTGCCATAACCAATTGTCATCAGTTTTAGCAATCAAGCATGTCATCTCAATAGGATTCAATTGAAATACATTACCTCTGGTTCTTTCTCCTATTCCAATCATCTTACCATTTTTATCCTTGATCACACAAGTCTTCTTAGTAAACCAAACTTGATATCTCTTGTCAACTAACTATCCAACACTTAAAATATTATATTTTAATCCATCCACAAAGTAAACATCATCAGTGTTAGTCTTTCCATCAAGAGTAATACATCTTATTCCTTTTATTTAGCAATGTGCATTGTTTCCAACTCTAACAATTCCTCCATCATAATTGTTAAACTTTATAAACTTTTTCATATCACTAGTCATATGATGTGAACAACCATTGTCTATGATCTAATTAGTTTTCTTTTCAACTTGAGATACTAAATATTTATCTTTTTTACCTTCAGTTTCAAAGTTTTCTACTTTTATTACAACAAATCCTATGTCATCACTTTCATTATCACTTTCACTTAAAAGAATTTCTCAATGCTAGCCTCAAATTATTAATCATTAGCATAATAACATTCTTTAGGTCTTCTAGGCATAAATTTATTCTTATATTTCTTCACTTTCTTAGGACACTTAGATGCAAAATGACCATATTCTTGACATGTCCAATATTTAAATATTTTCTTACCTTCTAGTTCTCTTTTTACAAGAAAGAAAATTCCTTCTCCAATCTTTCTATCTTCTTCAATCTTAGATCTACTACTATTGGCATAATCTCCACTGACAATTGCTCTTCTTGATAAAGTAGGGTGAACACTAAGTGCGTTGAATGCAGTTTCAATTTTGGGAAAATCTCTAGATTGTCTCAAACCTATCTCTGTTGCTTCTAATCTTCCAAGAAGAGTCTCTCTACCAAATTTCTCAGTACAAGGTATGACTTGTTCAATCATCTGCATTGTCTGCTTAAACACTGGGGTAAGAGTTTCCAAGATCTTCCATATGATTTCATCTTCAATCTTATTTCCTTCACAAGCCTTGATACCTACAAAAGTCTCTGATATTCTACCAATATAACTTCTAACAGATTCATTTTCCATCATATTTGCTTCTTGAAAAAAATATATCCAATTTTGTAATTTGTTTCTCTTAGCATGTTGATCACCTTCAAAAGTAGATTCCAAAGCTAACCAAATTTCATGAGATGTCTTTAGAGTTTTTACCTGACTATATTCATTCTTGGGAAGAGCTGACAAAAGTGCTTCTCTGGCAATTATGTAACACATAAATAGATCTCTTTCTTTCTCAATGCAGTCTTCAATATTGTCTTCTTCTATGATAGTCTTGTCATTATTTTTAATCAACTAATATCCTGGTCCTAAACAAAGAAGATGTGTCTTCATCTTTTCTTTCTAGTTTTCATAGTTAACTCCATCAAACTTAGGACTTTCTTTTCTAAAATGACTCGCCATAGATCTGGACTTAAGCTGTTAAAGTTTTCCTTTAAGGACTTGTAGTTCTTATACCAATTGTTAGAAAGTAAAGTCCACCAAGATAACTAAGATGGGGGGGGGTGAATCAGTTATCTGATAAAAAAAAATTTTATTAACCTTATTAAATTTGAAACATGTAATCAACATAATCAAAAACCATAAAAAGATAATCATACACAATGACACCAAATTTGTTAACTAGGGAACCTCTTGATCAAAGAGTAAACCCCGGTGGGGATGGTACCCACAAAAGATGTACTAATATGAAAATTCCTCTTGAGACGATGGACTCTGCAAGGAGCATTATGAGTTACATTCAGTACACATCAGTTGGTGTTAGGAGACTTTGAATCCCTGTGAAAATATTCTAACCCTGTTAGGAATTAAGGAAGACAGAAGGATCCACTATCCAAACAGCTTCAGGGACAAGATCACTGAACACACTATCCAATTAATCTCTATATTATCCAAACAAAATAATACCAATAATTACTTATCTTAGAAAATTATCTTCTCTCCTATGTCTGTGCCAAAACAACACCAAATGCTTCACTAGATCTCACTACTAGATCTTCTCACTTCACATCAATCACTGTTTCAACTTCCCATCATATACTTCTCAATTCACACATATTCTCTCTCTCTCTCTCTCTCTCTCTCTCTCTCTCTCATCAATTAAGGAAAATAATTCTTTCTTTATACTATGCACAATATTTCATAATTGAGTCAGCCAATTAAATTTAACCAATTAAAAAATACAAAATATTACATGTTACATAATATTTCCATAATCACATAAAACTGTTAGCTCACAAACTTAATAAATCTTCACACGTGAAACCTCTAACTAGGCTTTCTTATCCATGTCACCTCCACAATGTCTTCAACATCTTTATAACTTTGCATGTCCATATTCTATCCTTGTTAGGAGATATAATCTGATTATTACAAGTCACTTCTCAGGAACACTGACATAATACAATTTCCACTAGATTACTCATAACTGACATAAATAATTGAATGTATGTACATGCTCTTAACCATGATATTAGGACATGATAAGGAACATGTCCTCAACTCCACATAACTTAATAAAAAATTCTCCATGTGCACTAAATCAAACATTGTCTGCTTCTCTACTAATCTCTACTATAATCAATGTGTTGACATCAATGACAAACACATTCATGAATGCAATATGAAACTTCTACAGAACTACTAGAATACTCCCTCATAGGACATATTTAGCATTCATTCTTAACATTACCTTCTCAAGTAATTGTTCTCAACTATTTAAATTGTCATTTAATCTCTACCATTGACCAAATATGATGTGAGGCATCTAAAAAAGGTCTTCATTCACTCATTTTCCTATCCAGCACTTTTTGAGCACCTAGGCTATTTTCAAGTTATCAGGAATCCATTAAACATTATCAATCAAGAGCTCGCACTATCATTATCAAGCATCAAGTGTTCATATTATCATGATGATATCAAATTTACGCTACAAAATATGAAAGATAAACTACATCAAGCTTTCAAGCATGCATTAAGTAACAATGGAGTATCCAAAGATATTTATGATGGTATTATTGTTTATCATTTGATTTTGAGCATAGATCTTACATTCTATTGTACAGTGTATCAATAGATTATGAGTGTTTATCTTGTATTGCATTGTTTCCAATTTTTTGGTTCACATTTTCACATCATTCATAACTATCATAAAAAACTAATTGTAGAATGCAAAAGTCATGTAGGTTTAGAAAAATGACATGCAAAAATGTATTTGTATGAGTCCAAATGAGCCCCTTTCAAATTTATAGAATTTGAGACTATGTAGGGTGTCCTCTAAGAAATAGTAAAATGAAAAAATATTATACATCATTTTACAAAACAAATTACACCACTAGATTGAGGAAAAAAATAGAAAATTGATAAATTATTGAGTAGACCAATATTGAGGAATGAGAATGTCTCTCCAATATATATCCAAGTCATCATGACTCTAAACAGTTGGGAAATAAGGATCAGTAGCCCAAACCTGCAAGCTAGGAATCAAATCTATTCTCATTAATTCCTTATTAAAGAATAATTCAGCTAGCCCAAATTTAAACCAATTGGGTATGGTAAGAGTTGGGTTTAATGATGGTTTGTTGAATTATGTAATGTTCCTTTTTTCTATAATCTGAGATACTACTTGTAATCTTCACAATTCAATGAATGTATAAACAATTGTTGATAATTAGGTAACTATTTAAATAATGCTTAGTTCCAAATGCATATATTGATACAATATAGTAATGATTGCATAAAAATAAAGATAAAAATATATGTTATTTCTAATATACAGATAATTGCACGCATGAATGGGAGTGATCTTAGCACTTTGTATTACTTGTTGTGTCTAATATACATTTAATAATGTGAAAATATGCAAGCTATCTCTAATATAACCTTATATGTATGCTCTGAATATTTTGGTAAGTTGTATTTGACATTACAATATTAATATTCTTCAATGTGTTGGTTTTCTTTTTCCCACACTGTCAGATTTACACTAGGATTGATTGGGCTAGTGTCACATTCACTAAATACTCCAAATCTAACAAGAAAAAGGGCCAATGAACAAAGCACAAGGGCTTTCTACACTTTGAGCTCCACATCACTCAGGTGTGTGTATCACATCTGCACACACATATATCTTGTGTCAAACTTTAGGCCTACAGGTAACTGATTATGGAATAGCTTTCAGACTCCTATAGGTATCCTGTACCTCAATACTCACCAAATCTTATGCAATAGCCTAATTGCATAGAATGAATCTAAAAACTAGAAGCCTACACTAACAACATGAAAGGGAAAGGTGGTGATTTACTTGAATGATTTTGATTTTTGGGTTGAATGGACCCTTGAAATACACTAGGTCTCTCATAGACCAGTGCCTTATCCAATGGGCAACAAAGTCAAATACCTCATTGCAATAGAGCTATGAAACAAGAAGACAATACACCTACCCCAAATCAGATCATACATTACCAAACCACCTGTGTACCCAGATATCCTATCACCTATTCAAAGGAAGACCTAGGAACAAGCAATACATTAACCAACATCCATTGGAAGAAAAGCATGAGATACCCTTGATACCCCAGCTCATACACATCTGAAGACCAATCTTGAACTCAGTTATCTCTATGAAGAAAACTCTATTGTAGACACATAGGAAATGCAAATAGAAAGATTAAACATCCTTGATGTTATAATCAACAAATTCAGGATTCAAATGGAGACAATCTAATAACAGAACAACTATATACAAATCTTACACATAAGACATCTGTTACAACTTATATCATATTCTCTTAGCCAGAAAGAAAAGAGGGATCACCCTATATGCAGAGAGAAAGGAAGTATTTACAAGGCAAAACATTCATGGAACCAGGGAAATTGGAACCAAACAGGAACTAGAACCCCTAAAAAATCAAAACTACAATAATATATACCCACTAGTCATCTTGGAATCCCAAAAATAAGATGCAACAAGCTACAGATGACTAGGGAAAGGGGTTAGGGTTTTCACCCACCAAACCAACCAAAAATTCAATCACAATTTACTACAATTGGGGAAAACCAAGTAGCCTAGTCTGATCAGATCCTAGGATGATCTCCAATTAATGAGAAATCTCTGAGAATAGTATTGAAGATCATGAATTTTCCACACTCATCCATCTGATTGGCCACCTACAACACACCTTGAGCAACTTCTTTAGGGTACAAAAACCCTTGCAATCAGTCATCAGACACCCTGGGCCACTCTACAGTAGTCAGTAAGATCATTCCTACCAAACCTAGCCACTAAAACATTAAAAATCAGCCTTCTATCGTTAAAAATCATTTAAAATTTTGAATTTCTTGAAGAAATGGCTAATCGGCAAGTTTAAAACATGGTCGTGGATCTCATCCTTTCCCGGCAAATCGGGCATTCATCATTAATCTCCGTAATAGTCATAAAGTCATTTGAAAAGTATTTCACCACGTTGCCAAATTGTCAGCTAATAAAAAATGAGCATGTCAGCACCACGTAGCATCATGGACCCACCTTGACTTTTCTTTACCTTCGTATCGGACGACAGGTGCATGATTGCAAGGGGAAAGAATATTCCTCATGATCAAACACCCATCATTGATCCTTTTGACAACTGTTAGACCACTGACCTTTGTAGAGAGATGGTCCCACTAACAACTTTCACATCACTTTATCTGCAACCAATGAAAAGCCTCCATCTCCGCAACACTTGGAACTAGACCCACTGACACCATCCCCGGTCAGATCTAAAATCAATGGATGTCACATGATCTCATGGGGTAGGAATATTCCATGAGATTATAAGCCAACCATAGATCTAAAGACCTTTACTATAGGCCCCACTGATAGGATCCACATCATAATCCACCTCAGCCAATGAAAAGCCACCAAGTCAGGATGACTAAGCAAACAAGGACACATCGCACACAAGCTGCAACATGTTGGAAGATCGGGTGGTTGTCACATGATCTCAAGGGGAAGGAATATTCCATGAGATCATGCACCCACTGTTAGATTGAAAGTAACTATGATGTTGGGCCCACTGGGACAGATGGCACCCTATCACTAAATCGCATGTCAGAAACTCTGACAACAAAAAGTCTTGCGAAACAATGATAGCCACACAAATTAAAGGCTGACACTTAGGAAAAATATCAAGAAAACTTAGGCTTAGATAGAAAAAATTAAAGGGGGCCCTAAAAATAAAACCTAATGACATGACATGCAAAGTGGTTATCAAAATTTTAGCACATGGGCATTTTATGACTTTAGTAAGTGGAAAAAGATAACACTCAATTAGAATAGGGCCAAGACAGTCTAGTGTTTATTTTCACCAATGGCTAAATATTCAAAAATTAAAACAGGGCTTTAGGGTAGAGACCTAAAAAACACTTGTAGAGACCTAAGAAAATCTACAGAGTCATAAAATTTTTATAGGTGCTAACAGTGGTTCTATCTGGGGATGATGGGTAACTTGTGCCCATGCAAGAATGTAGAATTTTTGGGAGAGCAGACCACCCACACGACAAAAATAAGGGACCTCAAAAACTAGCAACCGAACTAGGGAAATAGGAAGGGAAACACACAACAGGAAAGGAAAATACTTACAAGTATTTACAAAAATTACAACTTTACTTGGTGGCCCTAGGCCACCAAAAGAAAATCAGTGACCCTCCTGAATCAAAGGTTTGATTCTCATCAACATATGTAACCAACCATCTGCAAATTTCATGATCATCTTGCTGCCAACATATGTGAATATTCATGGGCTGAAAAATGAAATTGTACTGATCACTACCCATGTTCTTCCAGTCATAATCATTACATTCATACTCATATTCCAAGAAGTAAGGAACATCATTTACTTCTTCTTGATGACTGGAAAAAATAAAAAACTTATCTAGTAATGCATCGGAAAATGCAGCATATTGATTATCATGCATTTCTACAAAAAAACCTGGCTAATAAGGACTTAGATCCTTAGATTTTCCTTCATGCATTGCCTCAGCCACTAAGCAACTTGTTTCCTCCATGATGTCTTCATGAGTTGAATCATGAACCAAGTGAAGGTCTTCTTCATAAATATTGTGACAGTGGGACAACTAATCTGCATCATTATTTACATCAAAATAATTTATGTCCCAATCATTGAAGACAAAGTCCTCAACACTGTCACCATCACTATCATATTTGGAAAAAGAAGAAGTATTTGAACAAGAAACTTGTTCATCACTGCAATTTCTATGATAGGAAAACACATTGTCATGAACTTCAACCTCTTCTTCTGTAGAGTCACTACAGGAGGGGAACTTTAATATACATGGGTCATCTTGATCACTTTGAACACTAGCCTCATTATCAGTGTCAAAGGATATATCACAGGGAAGCTGCAAATCAAAATCCACATCAGGTGCATACCTCTAAAATTCTTCAGCTAAGAGTGTTGATATCCTTTTATTGCTCAATGGATTTTGGGCCTTGTTTTCATCTTCCTTAGCTTCACCCATATTGTTGCAAACATCATCCCTATCCAAGACAAGAATTGACATCTCTAGCTTCAAATCATTTTGTGTGAGTAAATCAATGCAGGAATCATCATCTGCATCATATTCAATATTCTACCCCTCACACAAAACATCATCAAACCGGGACAGGAAGGAAGAATCTTGATATTGAAAAGATGAAAAATTTGTAGACAAATTGGAAAGATTATCAACCTCATATTCATCTTCAACATCCTCATATGCACTAACCTCAACATCAACTTCATAGTCAATACTTTCTGCATAATGAGAATCAACATCAGAAACATTGGCTTCTTCATGATCAACATAAGGAACCGCTAGTCTTCGCAATCTCTTATCCTCCATTAACTGCCAATTCTCAACTTTTCTCTTTGCAATTTCCTTCTTGAGAGCAGAAACTTCATCAAAATATTCTACAAATTTTGCTCTCAATACATCACAAGAAGGGATTGAACATGAAGGCAAGGACACAAACCAATACCTTGCACTATCATAAAATGTCTGCACAAGCAACCTCATAGAAACATCTTCATGTTCAACATCCATTTCACCAAAAAGACCCATGACATCATCTATATGCTGGCTTGCTAGAATAGATCCACCAACCATGAATCTAGGCAAGCACTCCCCATCCTCTGTAGAAAACTCATTAGGGGCACCTTCAATTCCATCAAAACAAAAGGGCCTATATTCCTCCATAAGGAACTGCCCACTACTACTTATCCCTTTACAATAGTGCTTAACACTTGATAGGGACACATTCTCTATACAACTGATCTTCATAAAAAGAAGATATATGAAAACCAAAATACCTGGAAGTTCTGCATCAAGAACTTAGCTTGTTGAATGGAAGGCAAGGCAGATCTAGAGCTCACCATGCAGCTCCATTAGCTTCTTTGTATTATAGAGTCACCACCTCCTTGAAGTGGAAAATATTGTAATGTTCTGTATCTTCTTCCAATCAACCAAAACTTCACTAGGATTTTACACACTGTTTATCAGGGGCTGCACTGATCAAATAGAGAACTTCAGAGCCACCACTCAACACTTAGTGAGAATATTTTGCAAATTCTTTTTGTCTATTTGAATCTATAATATTATGGCCTCCAGATATTATGAATTCTTTAACAAGATTTTTTGTCCTTCCCCAGTAGAGTCACCATTTTGTTGGTTTTCTTTTTCCCACACTGTCAAATTTACACTAGGATTGACAAAGCTAGTGTCACATTCACTAAATACTCCAAATCTGATAAGAAAAAGGGCCAATGAACAAAGCACAAGGGCTTTCTACACTTTGAGCTCTAGATCACTCAGGTGGGTGTACCTCATATGCACACACATATATCTTGTGTCAAACTTCAGGCCTGCGGGTAATTGACTGTGGAATAGCTTTCACACTCCTATAGGTATCCTGTACCTCAATACTCACCAAATCTTATGCAATAGCCTACTTGCATAGAATGAATTTGAAAACTAGAAGCCTATCCTAACAACATGAAAGGGAAAGGTGGTGATTTACTTGAATGATTTTGAGTTTTGGGTTGAATGGACCCCTGAAATACACCAGGTCTCTCATAGACCAGTGCCTTATCCAATGGGCAAAAAAGTCAAATACCTCATTGCAATAGAGCTATGAAACAAGAAGATAATACACCTACCCCAAATTAGATCATACATTACCAAATCACCTGTGTACCTAGATATGCTATCACCTATTCAAAGGAAGACCTAGGAACAAGCAATACATTAACCAACATCCACTAGAAGACAAGCATGAGATACCCTTGATACCCCAGCTCATACACATCTAAAGACCAATCTTGAACTCAGTTATCTCTATGAAGGCAACTCTATTACAAAAACATAGGAAATGCAAATAGAAAGATTAAACATCCTTGATGTTATAATCAACAAATTCAAGATTCAAATGGAGATAATCTGATAACAGAACAATTTTATTCAAATCTTACACATAAGACATATGATACAACTTATATCATTTTCTCTTAGCTAGAAAGGAAAGAGGGATCACCCTATATGTAGAGAAAAAGGAAG
Source organism: Chamaecyparis obtusa (assembly GCA_027943335.1). Taxonomy (NCBI): domain Eukaryota; kingdom Viridiplantae; phylum Streptophyta; class Pinopsida; order Cupressales; family Cupressaceae; genus Chamaecyparis; species Chamaecyparis obtusa. The sequence continues at coordinate 273,763 of BSBK01008174.1, read as the reverse complement.
TATTTACAAGGTAGAACATTCATGGAACCAGGGAAATTATTACCAAGCTAGAACCAAACAGGAACTGGAACCCCTACAAAATCAAAACTACAACAATATATACCCCCTAGTCATCTTAGAATCCCAAAAATAGGATGCAACAAGCTATGAATGACTAGAGAAAGGGGTTAGGGTTTTCACCCACCAAACCAACCAAAAATTCAATCACAATTTACTGCGATTGGGGAAAACCAAGAAGCCTAGTCTAATCAGATCCTAGGATGATCTCCAATTAATGAGAAATCTCTGAAAATGGTACTAAAGATCATGAATTTTCCATGCTCATCCATCTGATTGCCCACCTTCAACATGCCTTGAGAAACTTCTTCATGGTACAAAAACCCCTACAATCAGTCATCAAACACTCTGGGCCACTTTGTAGTAGTCGATGAGATCATTCTTACCAAACCTAGCTACTAAAACATTAAAAATCAGTCCTTTTGTCGTTAAAAACCATTTAAAATTTTGAATTTCTTGAAGAAATAGCTAATTGGCAACTTTAAAACATGGCCATGGATCTCATCCTTTCCCAGCAGATCGGGCAGTCATCATTAATCTCTGTAATAGTAATAAAGTCATTTAAAAAGTCTTTTGTGACATCACCAAACTATCAGCCAATCATAAATGAGCATGTCAGCACCATGTAGCATCACGGACCCACCTTGACTTTTTTTTACCTTCGTATCGGATGACAGGTGCATGATCGCGAGGGGAAAGAATATTCCTCATGATGAAGCACCCATTGTTGATCCTTCTGACAACTATTAGACCACTAACCTCTATAGAGAGATAGCCCCACTAACAACTACCACATCACTCTATTTGCAACCAAAGAAAAGCCTCCATCTGCACAACACCTAGCATTGGACCCACTAACACCAACCCTGGTCAAATCTAAAATCAATGGATGTCGCATGATCTCATGGGGTAGGAACATTCCATGAGATCATATGCCAGCCGTAGATCTAAAGACCTTCACTATAGGCCCCACTGACAAGATCCACATCACAATCCACCTTGGCCAATGAAAAGCTACCAAGTCAGGATGACTAAGCAAACAAGGACCCACCGCACACAAGCTGCAACATGTTGGAAGATCGGGTGATTGTCGCATGATGATAAGGGGAAGGAATATTCCATGATATCATGCACCTACCATTAGATTGAAAGTAACTATGATGTTGGGCCCATTGGGACACATGGCCCCCTATCACTAAATCGCATGTCAGAAACTCTGACAACAAAAAGTCTTGCGAAACAATGACAACCACACAAATTAAAGGCTGACACTTAAGAAAAATATCAGGAAAACTTAGGCTTAGATATAAAAAATTAAAGGGGGCCCCGACAATAAAACCTAATGACATGACACATGAAGTGGTTATCACAATTTTAGCACATGGGCATTTTAGGGCTTTAGTAAGCAGAAAAAGGTAACGCTCAATTAGAACAAGGCCAAGATAGTCTAGGGTTTATTTTCACCAATGGCTAAATATTCAAAAATTGAAATAGGGCTTAAGGGAAAAGACCTAAAAAACACTTGTAGAGACCATAGAAAATCTACAGAGTCATAAAATTTTTATAGGTGCTAACACAATGGTCATGTCATCTCTAATTGATCTTTATATGCTTGCATTGAGTGGTCGTCGAAAGGCAATATTCTCTAATGTAGAGAGATCCTTAAAGGATATGAAATATAATATATTCTTCAAATCATATCTCCATTCAAAATGATGTGATCCTCATAATATATACATATAATGAAAGGAAGATGTGCATATGAAGATACTCCTAATTCTAAATAGCTACCATAATGATCATGTAATAATTATTATAATAATAAATCATTGACTAATTACCATACTGATAGGATTCTTGGTTCTCAACATTGGATTCAACTTGACTCACACCCAATGCCTCTTCAATAGATATTTCTAGGGTCTCTTCTAATCCTAAATCTAGGGCAATTCACTAAGATCTCTACCCTCCTAACCAAGATCCACCCTATCAACAAAGTGTTTCAATACTCATTGAATTCCACATAGTATTTTCTAGACACCTATGCTAGTTTGAGGGTTGAATTTCAACATCTTTAGGTCATATAAAAACTATCTTGAAGGTTTGGAACCATTCTTCAACCTCCTTCCCATCGAGTTTCTAAAATCTAGAAAATAGGCCTAGTTGCCCCCTGTAGCCGTGTTCAGGTACAAAATAGGGATTTATTCAATATCTTGCTTAAAGACCCCAAAAAATAATTTAGGATCCAGATACCCTTTTCTCAATTACAAAATATTTTCAAGGTGAGGCTTCTTCAAGTCCTCCATATAGTACCTCCACACTCTTAGGGACTCAGTCCTTAAAAATAGGGCTAATTGCTCTCAATTATGGTTTTATCTTCTTTGACCAATGAAATCATGCCACCAAGTGCCACCATTTCTTGGAGTGTTACATCTTCATAGTTTCAACATACTCCAACTCTTGGATTTTTTCTACCAATCCAACCCTACAAATTTTAATCTTTGATCCTCTTTTTACCTGGCCAGGCTATTACCAAGCTTGCCTAGGGAAAGAGCTCAAAATTATATCCTATCACATCTACTACTAAACCAAAAAATAAAAACTATGTCCACTGACCCCTCTTTCATTCCAACTAGGCCCATTTTGTTTTCCATGCTTCTAAGAAGCTCTAGAGGTCATTTCACTATGTATAGTCCAGACTGGACCAGTGAACCACAAACTTAAAGAAAATTTACAAGAAGCTATGAAATGAAAAATTCCTTACAAATTATTCAAACAAAAAATTATTAGATCACCTAAGAAGATAATTAAATTGTAAAATATAATAACACTATTCCATTTACAAAGCTATTCAATCCAAAATGAGTTAAACAATTACTGTCACTGTCTACAATAACACAGTCTATATTAAATCAATACAAAACTCATCCAACATCATGAATTCACCATGGATGTGATTAAATAGCTTTATCCTCCTCAGATCAACCACTCTAATTGACCCATTCCACCATTTAGGTCAAAATCCTCTTTGTGGATAAAGTTGTTACGCAACTTTCAAAAGTTGTCGAGCAACTTTTCAAAAATTGCAAAATTGCAAAATTGTCATGAGAAAATTTTTCTAAACTCTTAACCAAATTGACTTGGGTTGTTTTTTCCACCATGGCAAACTCACCTAAACCCTAACTTGACTTTTAAAGACTTAAAAACACTTCAAACTTGACCTCCTAAGGATCTAGAGGGTTCATTCCACCATTTGACTCTTGCGTCCTCTAGGGCTTTACAAGGAGTGGTTTAAACAAAAAAACCTCCAAATCTTAACCTAACAACCCTAATCACTTCAAAACTTACCTAATATTTCCTAGTCAACCTAAACAACTAGGAAATAAATACAAACAAAAACAAGGAAGGGATTTTCACCCTAGGTACTCCTGCACCATTTTCCCCTAACAAAAAGAGTTCATGCTTCAGTTGATGGAATTAAGTTAGGATCTATGATAACTTATGAATTTTTTTATCCAAGACCCAAGTTGCTTCTAAATCTTCTTTACTATGCCATTTAACTATATTTCCCATGTATACCTTAGTTCTTATCTTCTTGGCAACCCTTGACTTTGATATCTTCTCTACTTGGTGCTTTGGTGTGACTGGTAACTTTAGTGCTTTGATCTCTTATGCATTCTCTATTTGGTCTTGGTCTCCTTTAGGATTTAGTCCTTTTTAAGACACCAAATCTATAACATTAAAGACTGATGAAAGTCCCATGTATGTCAGTAGTTCAACCTTATAGGCATTTGGTCCATACATAACTAGAATAGCATAGGGACCCATTCTCCTCATTTGTAGCTTATGTGGAATGTATTTTTAAAACCTTTCCTTGTTCAAGTGTACCATAAATAGATCTCCAATCTGGAATTGAACCTCCCTTTTGCTTGCATTTACCTTTTGCTTGTTGTGAGTTGTACTTTACATGAGTGTCATCTTCATAGTGTCATGAACTTCTTTAATTGAATGGCCAAAATTCTTAGCATAATCACTCTTCTTTGCATTTCTCCTAAGGTCGATAAGTTCAAATATACCCTTGGGATGAATCCCATAGAATATTTCAAAAGGACTATTTCCTGTTGACCTATTGATTGTGTCATTATAAGAAAAGTCTACTTGAGCAAGTAACTGATCTCATGCTTGTCCATATTCCCTTGTGAGCCACCTTTAGAGGTTCCCCAAGCTCATGTTGACTACCTTAGTCTATCCATCCATTTGAGGATGATATGAAGAGCTAAAGGAAATATTTGTACCAAGATTGTACCATAGGGTCTTCCAAAAATGACTCATAAACTTGGAGTCTCGGTCTGATACAATATTGATAGGTAAACCCTGTATTCTCATTGCCTCTCTAAAGAAGATATTTACTATGTAGGAGGTGCCAAGGGTAGTTTTATATTGCACAAAGTGAGCCATCTTACTAAACCTATCCACTATCACAAAGATACTACCCAACCCATGCTTTTTCTTAGGGAGCCCAACTACAAAATCCATACTAAGGCATTCCCAAGGCCTATTTATAATTGGGATGGGTTGATACAACCCTACATTAGATGAAGTCCCCTTAGCCTTTGGATAGACTATGCAAGTCTCTACATACTTTTAAATGTCTCTATTCATCTTAGGCCAATAGTAGTATCTTTTAACTAACTCTAAGGTATTGTGTATACTAGAATGTCCACTTAATGCACCATTATGCTTCTCTTGCACTAGGTTCTCTCTCATTGAACCTCTAGGTACACAGAGTTGTCCTCCCCTAAACAAAAGACCATCTTGAATAGTATAGTTAGATTTCTCACTTGTATGGAAATAATTTTGGAATTCCTTGTACACCTTTTAGGCTACTAAAAAGTCCTCATCCTTTGGATGCAACTCTTTGAAACTCTCTATGCCAATGTCCTTTAGATGGATCTCTTGGACTGTGAGAAATATCCTTCTCAATACATCTACCACCTTTTTTTGAAGTCATTTCTTGTGTTTGATGGTGAAGGTGTAGGCTTGGATGTATTCCACCCACTTCATATGCTTGTGACTTAGTTTATCCTATGAGTTAAGGAAGTTGGAGTTTATCCTATGAGTTAAGGAAGTTGGAGGCTTGGTTGTCTATATAGATGACAAACTCTTTAGGGAGTAGATAGTGTCTCCATTTCCTTAGTGATTGCACCAATGCATATAATTCTAGGTCATAAGAAGAGTATCTTCTTTTTTCATCACTTAGCTTTTCACTGTGAAAGGCCACTAGTCTTCTCTCCTGACTGAGGATGGCTCCAATGGTAGTGTGACTGGGATCACATTCCACTATGAATAATTTATCAAAACTAGGTAATACCAATATTGGTTCAGTGGCTATTCTCCTTTTCAAGGTCTCAAACCCCTTGTCAGCTTTCTCATTCCACTAAAATTTGGTCTTCATACCTCCTTTAATGGTGTCCAAAATTGATCCACATATCTCACTGAACTATCTAATAAATTTCCTATAAAATTGTGCTAGGCCATAAAAACTTATAACCTCAGTAGTATACTTAGGTGTGGGACATTTCAAAATTTCTTCCACCTTACTTGAGTCCATCTTCAAATTGCCTTTAGAGATAACAAAGCCAAGGTAAACTAGCTCTTGTTTTAGGAACTCACTCTTTTCCAAGTTGATTGTCAAATTTTCCTCATGTAACCTTTGCATTACCATTTTTAGATGCTTGATATGATCCTCCTTTGTCTTACTGAACACCAAGATGTCATCTAGGTACACAATAACCCATTTCCCTATGAATTCTTTCAACACTTCATTCATTAATCTCATGAAGGTGCTTGGAGAATTAGATAGCCCAAATGGCATAACAAGCCACTCATAGAGTCCCTCAATGGTCTTAAAATTTTTATTCCACTCATCTCCCCTCTTGATCCTTATCTAGTGGTATCCACTTTTAAGGTCTATTTTTTAAAAGTAATTTTCTCCTCCTAAGCAATCCATTAGGTCTTTGATCCTAGGGATAGGAAACCTATACCTTATGGTAATCATATTTATGGCCCTGGAGTCAATACAAAGTATCCAAGTACCACCTTTCTTTGGGGCTAGGACTACGGGAATAACACATGGGCTTATGCTCTTTCTAATCAAGCCTTGGTCAAGCAACTCTTGGATTTGTTTGGCAATTTAGAATTTTGTTGTGGGGTCATTTTATAGGTTTCTTTATTAGGGAGTGAGGCTCCTAGTATGAATCCAATTTGATGGCTAGTGGCTCTCTCAGGAGCTAGGGTAGCTGGTTGACCATAACTAACAATGTCTTTGTACTTCTACAACAAATCTTGCACTTCTAAAGGTAGGTATTCCTTCTTGTCTACCTTTCCATCCTTAGGTTTCAATACTAAGGCAAAGCCTACTCCATATGCTTCTTCTAGTGTCTTCACAAAATCCTTCTCCCTCACTAAGAGTATATTAGGTCCTCCTTTCTTCACTTCCCCTTCTTCCAAGACTGATTGAATCTTGAATTTCACCCCATCCTTCTTGAAGGAATATGTATTCTTGGACCCATCACGTATGGAAACTCTATCAAACTTCCAAGGTCTTCCCAATAGAAGATGGAAAGCATGCATGGGCAAGACATCATATAGCACCTTATCCTTGTATCTCCCTATAGAGAACTCCACCCAACCTTTCTCATTAACCAACACATGTTGGTCTTTATTCAACTAGGTGACTCTGTAAGGGTTAGTATGAGGAATCCTTTGCAACTTAATCTTTTCTATTGCTTCCATGGAAATGATGTTATCATTAGAACCATAATCTATGATAACTTTTCAAACTTTACATAGAATCTTGCATTTGAACCTAACTAAGGACTTTGTTTGACTTGATTCTTCTTTGATGGAATCCTTTATTAGTGTTCTCCTAATCATCAAGTAATCCCCTATCTCTAAGTCTAATGACACTTCTACTATATTGTTTCTTGAAGACTCTTCTTGTACAAAATTTACCCTCTTCTCTCCTTCTTGAGATTATGTACTCTTTTTTGGGCACCTATATACAGGGTGTCCATATTGGTGACAATTGTAACATTTCATGGATGAGAAATAAGATCCTCTTCCCTAGCTATTGGATCTTCCCCTTGATTTTTTATTAGGGTCTCTCCCTCTATTGTAACCCCCTCTACTATTGTTTGACTCTCCTTGGTTCTCTATGAGATTGGACTCACCTTGGATTGTTACTTCTATGTTACTTCCTCCAAAGCCTCCTCTCTAATTATTTTCATCTCTTCCTCTACCTCTACCCCTATTTCTTGAATCATGTTTCTTTTTAAGTTTCTCCTCCACCTTTAGGGCTATTTGATAGCATTGGTGTATAGTCTTAGGACTTAGGAGACTAATTTCCTCTTGGATATTCCATCTCATTCCATTTAGGTACCTAGCCACCTTCAAACTCTCTTCCTCCATCACATGTGACCTCAAACAAATATTTTGAAACTCTTTGGCATAGGCACTTACCTCAAGGTATTTTTGTCTCAAATACTACCTCTTCTTATGAAAATGTACCTCATAATCATTTGGTAGATAAGTCTCCCTTATCTTGGCCACCATACCCTTCCAACTGGTTATAGGGTTCTTTCCCTCCTTGATTCTTTCATCTTGGACAAATTTCCACCAAGTGAGAGTTTTTCCTCTCAATCTTGTTTTAGCTACTCTTATCTTTTGGGCCTCTATGACACTATCACACTCAAAGTGATTCTCAAGCCCTTCTATCCATTCCATGACCATTTTTGGTTCCATCTTACCACTAAATAGAGGCACACCTTCCAATGTCTTACCACTCATTGATTTCAAATATTTTAAAAATGGTTCTTCTTGGAGTAGAGGGTCAAGATCTGGCACTACATCTTCCTCTTCCACTGACTTACATTTCTCTTCATTTTCTTTCATCAACTCACTCACTGCAGTTGTTTGGAGTTGCACTTCTTCCAACTTGGTTGCCATCTCTTCCAACTATTCCTTAAGGAGTCTAGTCTCCTCTCTTTTTTCTTCAACATCCTTTTCCAACTCATCATTAGTCATCATCTTTCTTGAATCCACTCATTCTGGTGAATATAGCATCCAAACTACACAAGCCCGATCTTTAGGCTTTGACACTAGTCTGATAGGATTCTTGGTTCTCAACCTTGGAGTCAACTTGACTCACACTCAAGGCCTCTTCAATAGATCTTTCTAGGGTCACTTATAATCCTAGATCCAAAGGAAAGTGACTAATAGCTCTACCCTCCTAACCAAGATCCACCCTATCAACAAAGTGTTTCAATACTCACCGAATTCCACATAGTGTTTTCTAAACACCTATGCCAACTTGCTCACCATATGTTTTAGTGTTTAATTTCAATGTCTTTAGGTCATATAATAACTATATTTAATGTTTTTAAACCTTATTCAACCACCTTCCCATCAATTTCCTAAAGTATAAGAAATAGGCATAGTTGCCCCTTGTAGCCTTGTTTAGGTACAAAATAGGGATTTATTCAATATCTTGCTTAAAGACCCCAAAAAATAATTTAGGATATAGATACCCTTTTCTTAATTACAATATATTTTCAAGGTGATATTTCTTTAACTCCTCTGTATAGTACCTTCACACTCTTAGGGACTTGGTCCTTAAAAATAGGGTTAATTGCTCTCAATTTGGCTTTTGTCTTCTTGGACTGATGAAATCATGCCACCAAGTTCCACCATTTCTTGGAGTGTTTTATCTTTATAGCTTCAACATAATCAAACTCTTGGATTATTTTTACCAATCGAACCCTAAAAATTTTAATCTTTTATCCTCTTTTTCCCTAGTCGGGCTATTGCCAAGCTCGCCTAGGGAAAGAGCTCAAAATTCTCTCCTATCACTTCTGCTACTAAACCAAAAAAGAAAAACTATGTACACTGACCCCTCTTTAATTCCAACTAGTCCCATTTTTTTTTCCATGGTTCTAAGAAGCTGGAGAGGCCATTTTACTATGTACAGTCCAGACTAGACTAGTGAACCACAAACTTAAAGAAAAATTACAAGAAGCTATGAAATGAAAAGTTCCTTACAAACTATTCACACATAGAATTATTATCTCACCATAAGAAGATAATTACATTTGAAAATTTAATAACACTATTCCATTTACAAATCTATTCAATCCAAAATGAGTTAAACAGTTAGAGTCATTGTCTACAGTAACACAGTCTATATAAAATTAATACAAAAATCATTGAACCTCATGAATTCACCATGTATGTGCTTAAATAGATTCCTCCTTCTCATATAAACCTCTCTAATTTACCTATTCCACCATTTAGGTCAAAATCCTCTTTTCGACAAAGTTGTTGAGCAACTTTTCAAAAATTGCAAAATTGCAAAGTTGCCACGAGCAACTTTTTCTAAAATCTTAAACAAATTAACTTTGGTTTTTTTTCCACCATGGCCAACTCACCTAAACCCTAACTTTACTTTTAAAGACTTAAAACACTTCAAAATTGACCTCCTAAGGATCTAGAGGGTTCATTCCACCATTTGACTCTTGTGTCCTCTAGAACTTTACAAGGAGTTGCTTGAACAAACAAACCACCAAATATTAACCTAACAACCCTAATCAGTTCAAAACTTTCCTAATCTTTCCTAATCAACATAAAAAATTAGGAAAGAAATACAAGCAAAAACAAGGAAGGGATTTTCACCCTAGGTTCTCCTGCACCATAATCATGCCATAATGTTTAGTTATGTTGTGTAAAGATAATTGTGGGTATTATGTGATTTATGAAGAATATGGTAAGTGTGTTCTTATAATGGAATATTAATATTATGTGATCATATACAAGACTGATGCTAAGTAATATTTATGTGGTGGCATGATTGTATGATAGGTAATGTGATATGGGTCAATTATGATAAACTACGAATGTAGATACATTAGTCTTGATGCATGTATGTATGATAATATTATGTCATTGTTATATATGTAGATATGATAGTGATGGTCATGGTGCATATGTATATGGAATAATGTTGATGGTATGATATATCATGGATGTATGTATGTAGTTTTGTGGCACATTCATATGTAGATGGATTACTAACTAAGTAATATACATATTATGATTGTGATTACAAAATGATGGCTGCTACTACCGATCATCAAGCCATCACTCCATCATATAGCCAATGTGTTATTGTGGGATTTACAAGTGATATTTAGGGTCTCTTATAAATAGAATCATCGTCATGTTTCCCACATGGTGGATGTATGTCTTGGTGATTTCAAATCTCCATCAATCACTAGTTTATTACTTTCTTACAAAAATGCAGATTATGTACAAGAGACAAGGTGTGTCTACTCCTTCCCAAACTTATTTAATATTTAAATAACTGATTTTGGGATATTGGAATATAAAAAATTATCCTTTGTTATGTGCTTTTTAAATTGATTGTATAAGATTCTAACAAATATTGGGCCTAAAGATGTAAAATTGGAATAATTGGCATAAATAATAAGTTGTATATAAGATTTATAAACTCATAGTACAGATTTAGTAAAAGGAATTAGGTAGGAACCTATCACTAAAATTTGGGCCTTGAATACAAGACTATGTAGTAGGAAACCAAGTCCCATGGATGTGTTATGTAGATATCAAAAATGGATTTGAACTTAGGATGTTTCTCTGACCATCTCCATAAAGTTTCATGGAAAAAGTGTTAGACTATGTGGCTATACCACAATGTCCATTTTTTTCCTTTTAAATATTGATCTCTTTATCTCTACAGAGGATGACAATTAAGCCACTACGATTGGTGGTTAGACCCCTCATGGACTTGATAAAAAATTCTCCACTCTAAGAAAACATTTGTGTTACTCAACCTCTAAATTTTATCACTAGGATGGTAGAGTGTGTGTTACTATGTGATATTAAAAGATAAAGGAATTTAGACAATAGAAGACAAAAGCACCAATTACCAATACCACCAAAACTTATTACTCTCAATGTCCAATATGCACATGCACATTGAGGATGATAGTGTGGTGAGAAAGTGTCTCATATGGATGAGGTACACAAGTTTGTAAGTAGAAGGTGAAAAGTAATGAGCATTTAAATTTTGCATATTAAATGTGATAAAAGTGCAAAACAATAAATGAATAGAAAGAAATGAGATAACTAAAAGATGATAAAGATAAATGAATACTTTCAAAGGGTCCAATGATGAATCCTTCTACACACACCATGTTCCCCCTTGCTACTCCTTCACACAAATGACTAGAGACAAAATGTTTGGGATGCTTTGATTAGAATATTTCCATAGTCAAGCCCCTATTTTGGTGTTTCCATGTCCATCTAAAGCCAAGATGGATATATTATGATAAAAGTGATAAAGAAAATATAATAGATAATATGATAAATTAAAGATAATGAAATGAAAAGTGTGGTAAACCAAAGAGGAAGAACTTCCCTTTAATGCTAGAAATTGGGAATTTTTTGGAGAAAGGAAAAGAATAAACCTTTAGAGTCATCAAAACTTCATTATGGGAAAGAATAGAGATGAATAACCATTGGGGATGCAAGAAGCTATGGAAGATAAGATATAATGCCAAAATTACTAGAAAGTGTATATAGAATTTGGGGATGCAAGAGGGGGTGTAAGAGAGGAAAATGAGATGAAAAAGGAAAGTTAAAAAGGCTTGGGAGTCATCCTAACAACAATGCAACACTAGAGAGGCATTACACTTCCATATTTAGCAAGTGTAATATCTCAATTATCTCTTTCAATCATGGATATTCTTAGGATGATTGTGCGGTGTACAGACATTTTTGCAGTGCACACGTGTCTGTGAATAGTCTAGATCAGCAAGTCTAGAAGAAACATGTGAAAAATGGAAAATAAGGCCAAGAAAGTTGATGAGGTGGAATCCTTATCATTTAATTTAGCTAAAGAAAAGGCCTTATGTGATGTGAAATTGTACAAGGTGAAATTTACAATGCTATATTTTCTCCCACTTTAGCAGGCATATAAAAATGAGAGATACAAGCTAAAGGGAATAGAGAGGGGGGATATACCAAGATGAAAAGGGGAAACAATTTTTTTTATCCACATGAAGTTGTCAGGATAGGGAAGAGATTAGGGTTAAACCTTTGTAAGATAGTACTAAGTTATATCATCATAATCATGTTATTTGTAGATAAACATGTTAGACAACATTAAAAAATTTAGATACAAAAAAGATTAGTGATCATGCATAGATTATAAGATCAAACATAGATTATAAGATAATTTAAGATGCATGATCATTTAGATAGTGTCAATATGGGTAAAAAGTTGGATTATGCTAGATAGCCATACAATTAGTTGGAATGTGACTACTACAAAAATTTTTGTAGGATAGGCATGTAAAATCTATATAACAATTAATGTAGAGAAAATTGTAGTAGTTTAGACCATACACAAGGAAATAGCTAAGATCATGGATGTAAACATATTTTGAAAATAAATATATGATAAAATATTTGAGATATAAGATATGAAAAAATTGAGATAAATATGATAGCACCCCCTTAGAATGAGATGTGCTATACAAAGAGGAACACAAGCCATTCTAAAGAGAAGATATTTTGTTTCTTATTATTGCATAACATGATATTTTCATATAATACCACTTTGCAACAAATAGGAAATGATATCCATAATATTCACAAAACATAAAGAGACAGGGATATTTGAATATTTAGGGTTAGTAAAGTAAATCGAAGTGACTTCAAGGCACACATATTTTGTGAATATGAATCACTCATCATATCCTCAAAGTATTTATATCATATGAAGAAGATCATGTGAAGCTAGAGATAAAATAATTTAATTTAGGTCAATATTGAAAAAGCCATAAATGTCCCTAGGACTTTGCATTATCCCTAGAAATATCAAAATTCAAGATAAAAGAAAAACAAGAATGGAGAAAAAATTAGAGGAGGTGTATGAAAAATATTATCCCCTATTTACATGTAACTATTGTACAATAGGAAAAATAGAGGCAAGGTAGATTGCTCCTCATTTCCCTAATGCATAATCAAAAGGAAGATGACCCACTAGGCACAATTAGGTCTTGAGGGCTAAGTGAGTGAAATGATCCCTCTCAATAATGTATTGGGGGAAGTTAGATATAATTTTATTTAGCATAATATGATAGGGAGATGCAAGATAGAAGGTCAAATAAGAAAATATGACAAGTTATAGAAAATGTAGACTAACAGAAAATAGATAGACAATTATAAAAACTTGAAATGGAAACTAGAAGACTGTACTAACTTTTAGTTTGAATATAGAGTGAATTTGAAAGGAGAATAATGCCCTATGTGTATTTTTTCCCAAGAATATTTTATAGAAATTTATTGTGTTCCTAGTGATTTTGCCTGAAAAATATTTTTAGTCTTCCTATCAGATCTTGTACTTTGTAGATTAAGTCTCAAGGAATCCTCTACTTGTACCTACACACAAATAAATGGGGAATAAGGTTGGATATATGTGTTTTCCTTGGCCAAACCCCTATTTAAAATCAACCTTGAAATGAAATAAATTAAATGAGAGCATGCATTCATATAGAACATACTAGCTCTAAGAAATGAAGTATATCATACATTGGTAATGCAAATGCTTCTTTAAATGTGATCAAGTATTTTGATGAAATAGCTTTGATTTAACACAAAAACCCATAAGGAAATCATGAAAGATAAAACCTTGTGTAATGGATGTTGTAGTTTTTCACAATGCTTGATTGAGAAGAAGAAAGAAGATTGGACAAATATAGATGAATGTATATCTACTTCCTTGATAGAAAAATCATTTTTATTTTCCTTAAATGAGAGAAAGAATCTTGGTCCATGGAAAAGAACATCTTGAATTCTTGAAAAGAAGTCTAGATCCTGAATGTTTTCATTAACACCTTGAACTTGAATATTTTGTCTTGATGAATGCTTGATAATTTTGGTCATGGTTACCAAAATGAGGGGAGATGGGATATTTATATACCTCTCATGATATCTCATGGGTTAAAACTAGTAAAGTCCATCTATAAATCCAAATACCCCACTATATTACCAAGCTTAGGCCCCAGTTCTAATTTCAACCCAAACCTCAGGGAGCACAATGTACATTGGGCATTATGTCCCTAGAAATACAACACCCTAGGCATTATGTTCCCAAAAACAAAATTCCCTAGGCTTTATGTTCCACCCAATCAGAGCTCAAATCAGGATAATATATCCCAGATAATCAAAGGATGTTGGATTATAAGGAACAATTGATTTCAAGGTCAAGATAGAGAATGAAGACCAAAAATGGTAACATAGGGCCTATGTGATCAAATAAATTATTAGACTAGAGGAAAAATAGAGTAAAATTAGAAATAAGATATTACCTTGATTTTAAACAAGATTAAAATAATAAAGGAAATATATTTGAATTTAGGTGTCCATTAAGCACTATATGAAGTCCAACTATGAAAACACACTAGGGTGGGTGCTAAACAATCATAAAATCTATTGGTATCACACTTAGAAAGCTATTTCAAGAGCATAGATGGTCACATAGAAAGGGAAAGAGCATATTCCAAGCAGGAGACAATCCTCCATGATGTAATCTACTAAAAAAGATATCACACACACACACACACACACACACACACACACACACACACAGAGAGAGAGAGAGGAATAGTCTAGCAAGTGTAATACCCCAAAAATGGGCTATAAGTTCATTAATCTCCTACATCTTCAATTCGAATGAAATCGACATCAAAGTCCTAATCTAAGGCACATCTAAACATCATCGAATCCTAATTGATTATCTTAAAATTTTGCATCAGGGAATATTCCTAGTAATATTCCTAATCATCATAATTATCTTTAATTTTATAATTATTTGGCAATAAATCACATTTATCCTAAAGCTTGATTAATTGAATATTTTTATATTTAATTAATTAGATTTAATATCTTGCCACTTAATTGTGTAATTAAATTTAATTCTATCTATTATTAATTGTATTATTTAATTTTGACAATAAATCCAAATATCCTATGAATAATTGATTAAATTTTTATTTAATTAATTAAAGCAAGTTGTCATTATTTAATAATATAGTTTTTAATAAAAATTTGATTAAATAATTGATTAACCCATAAATCAATTGTTTTATTTTTAAAAGTAGTTAAGTTGGAAATAAATCACTTTATTATTAAATTAATTCATAAATAAAACATGCACAATCATAAAAGAAAACAACTATCAATTATCAATTAAAGCTAAACTCTATTTTGAGTTAAAGCTTAGCTTTTGCATGTTTTTGTGAGTTAATTATCCTTTATTTAAAAATAACTCAAAAATCAACCTGAGTTATTTGAGTGATTTATGGCTTTTTTTCATGCACCTCCAAAGCCTTGGATTTCTATAAAAACAATGCTCAACTCTTCATAATTCATCTCTCAATCATCTCACAAATTGCAAACTTACTCTACAGGAATCATAGCATATCAGATTTGAAGAATTTGCACAATTGGAGCTTGAAAGAATCAACTTGCGAATTCAAAGCTTTGTGAGATCAATTTCAATTGCATAGTTTTTATATCTTAGCATAGAATTTCATAGTCTTTATATCTTTGTTAGAATATTCATTGTTAGATCATTTAGCATTCATTTCATATCAATTTTCAATAGCATTCATAGATTCATATCAGTTTTTATCATTATTATTGCATAGAAAATACCAAAAAAAAAAGAAGAATAATTGCATTCAATTCATATCTAGATCAATTGCATTCAAATCCTTCATTTAGGTGTCGTCTAGGTCACTGATCTCGATAACAATCTGAGAACATTAATCTCACACCTACTAGAAGGCAGTAAATCGCTTGGTTAGATTAGATTTCAATTTTGCACGATTTTGATTATAGCTAACCTCTAATGTTTTACTGAAGTGTTGTGTCTACAGATTAGGTACAATTTTCACACACACAACAAGTTGTGCTATATTAGGTTATTTATCAAAGAGGGGAGGAGGAAAAGGAAAGGCTAACAAGTTGTGTAATGCTAGTTCCACTCATCCTAGAGAGAGATAGAGAAAGAATTGATAGTCTAGAAAGTATAATTATGCTAATAAATTCTACCTTGAAAAATTTATGCATGGGGTAGTTTATGAAATTTTGTGCACAAGGAGGCTATAAAATTTTGTGCATGAGGTAGCTTATGAAATATTTTTCATGAGGTGTCTTATGGAATTCTATATGTGGGGTTATAGGATTGGTCATACATAATGCATAGTCTTAGCATAAATCCATGAAAATGATCAGTCTAAGGATCAATAAAGCAATCAGTATAAGGACCAAAAAGTGATTAATTTTAGAAATAGGGAATACTTAGAGGGGGGGTGAATCAATATTCTATAAAATTTTACTTTTTCCCAATTATGGATATAACAGATTATCTTAACACATGCATAACATAAGAAGCTAAACAACATGGATAGCAATAAAACTAAAGAACTCATAACACATTATTTGTTCTCGAGGAAACACTGGCCAAGGGAAAACCCCAGTGAGGATGGTACCCACAAAGATCCACTAATCAAAAGTATCTTTTTAAGGATGTTGACCTTGTTAGGAGTCTATTACAAGAATATAGTGTCTTAGTCCTGATTAAGGGACTATAGGCCTTGTTAGAAGCCTCAACCCTGTTAGGAGTTGGCAGTACAAAATGTGATTACCATATGAGCCCACTGCCCAAAAAAGTAATGTACAATATTTACTAATTAAAAAAGTAGGTCAAGGTACATAACCTTATACTGCTTGCATCAATATCTCTTCATTGCTCTTTCACGATCGCTATTACATACATTCGTTCCTTCTTTTTTATTCTTACAATTTACAATTACATTTATACAAGTTATTAAGATTAATAACTTTCCAGTCTGATATCATATTACAAAATAACTTTATCCAAGGGTTAACATCTAGGATTTTTTCCCTTTATATTATTAAGTTATTATTTTGATAAACAATATAATCCCTTAACTCTTTATCAATTCTGTCTTCATATTCTGTCATGTCAGCTAGACACTGTCTTTAGAAAAACTATCATAACTTCTTCTGTACATGCCGTACTAACTTGCACTCTGAGATGAGTCTTCAATAGTCACCATAGAGTCTATGTTCAAGTGCGCAAGCACTGAACTTACTCCAATCAACATTGCGAATAAAAATTGTCATCAAGTTCACTTGTAAAAACACACTGTCTCATACTTAGACAATTTTGTATTGCACTTTGACATACTAGCTCTCTGACCTGTGTGATCTTCATGTAGATCATATGTTTCCATAATGACAACATCTATGTAACCAACTTATCCAAATTGCCAACAATCTCCCCCTTTTTCATTGGTGGCAACATATGAGAAAATTGGCTAAGTCTTACAACTTCAAAATCTCAAAATTGTGGCCATAATACAAAATATATATGTATTGTCCTTATGAATTTATTAATCCTTTCTATATATTGTACTCCCCCTAATAATATGTATCCTTAACAATTTTATTCTATATATCTCTCCCCCTTTGACAACAATGACAAAATAAAGGTGAGGGTTACAAAACTGTATTCACAAAAAGTTATACCTTAATTTAATATTGCAAAGTCGGTAGGCTTGCAACACAATCTACAAAATCAATCTTTATAGCCTCTAACTCCTTCTCCCATGATTTCTTAATAGAATTTTCCACACTAAGTAGTGCGCATAATCCATAAGATGCTATCTCACATGCTTGGAGATTCTCAAAGCTAAACTTTTGAAAAGATGTCTTAGTTGAAAGACATTCTTCCAATTGCCCTTCAATAATACTTAACTTCATAGAAGTGTTCTCTCTTAAAAGAGTGAATCTTTTCATTTTCCTGTCCTTTCATCTTGCAAAATTCTGATTTCATCATATATTTTATGAATTTTCTTCTCAACATCAGATACCTTCACATTGGGGCTTGAAAGAAAGTTTGTTTCATTCTGAATTTCTGCTTCCTTCATCTTCGTCTTTTGATCTTCCTTTGATGTTAAGGTCTCTGATTTTTTACACTGGATGTACAAGGATTTTCCTCTTTCCAAATTCTTTCTCAAGTCCTTTATATAGATATCAAGATTGTTGATATCATTCTTGATATTTTGGCTAATGTTAAAAAGTGTTTTGGCTTCATAGGTTGCTTGAGATTTCACTCTTGCTATATTAGTTAAATTTGTGAACTCACTATCAAAAGTGTTCATCACTTTCTTTGCTTTCTCCAAAGGGTCAACTTCTACAATTTGTTTAGTTACAATGCCTTGTAACTTCTCAGTAAGCTCCTTCAGGCATCCTTCAAGACATTTCACTTTCTTGTCCTTTCCAATGATCTTGTTCAAGGATGTGATCAATTCCATCTAATCATCATCATCTACTTCCTTTACCAAATTCTCAATCACAGATCCAATCTAATTCTTCTTTCCAGTCTCAGGACTAAGACTGATTTCTTTTTTAGTGGGAATAGGTACTTTTTTTTTCTGTCACTTTAGGTTCTACAACTATGGTCTTTGTTTTCTCTTCTCCTTTGGTAGTCTCCTGCTCTTCAAAAGCCGAATTGTCAACAATATTTTCAAGATTCTTAAATTCATTATCATCAATATCCAAGGTGATCTTAGTTCCTTCTACATTCATAGCTTCATCTCACATCACAAAGTTTCCTCACAATATTTTCTCTAATAGATGTGTCTTCCTCTGATGCTCTCTTCTTCCTATTCACAAGTTTCTTGTATAAATCATCAGGTATCTTACCCTGAATTGTGTCAAACTTCTTATCAGATAAAATCATATGCTTTACCACTGCATTTTTCAAATTTAATCTCTCTGCATAATCATAGAGATCATAATACTTGTTAATCTTTGTAAAGTGTCCATCTTGAATGATCTGCTCATTAACCTTCTAAATTCTAGGTTTCTAGGTTTTCTTCTTAATATAAGTGTCATCATCTTTGATTTCTGCATTTTTCCTTGGAACTGGTTGCACCAAAGTTTTCTGCCTCTTACCTAGTCTAGTAGCACTCTCTTTTACTCTTTTTCTAGGTGTGGAGGAGGTGGATCTAGTGGATATCCTTGCTTCTTGATCCTTCTCAATTTCTTCCACTTTCACCTTAACTTGTGTTTCTTCTTGTTGTGCTACAATTGATGATAGAGGTGGAACTTACAAAACTTCTTCTTGTCCAATATCTCTAATTGCTGCTGCTATTTTCTTGGCTACCAAGAATTAATGCTCAGTCATCCCTGTATCTTTTAGAATTTTCTTGATAGTACTCTCAACTCTTTTCTTTGACTATTTCTCTTCAAGTAAGGTCCTTGCGGAGTTGAAGATCTCCTCAAAGGTTCCAAACCTGTTACAGTGATTGTCCAACTTGCACTTAAGTAACTTGCTCACATACTCTTCTTTATCTACCTCAAATATCTCATAGCCAAGAGGGTCTATGAACTTTGTTCTAGGCTCTACTGCTTCAATATAGGTACAGTCAGTATCAACCATGAAACATGTCTCACTTTTATATTTCTCCACAAGAGACTATGGGATTCTTGATCTGCTAGACACTATATCCTGAAATGTCTTAATTACCAATAATGCACTCTCATTCACTTTGTCAATAACATGCCTTCTATACACTAGGTTAATCCTTTCCATTATAGTTTGCCCATCATTCCAGTCATTTCCAATGGTGTAAGGAAATCTTCTCAATAGATGAAAAAAAATATAAGTGATTAAGGATGAGAATCTAAACTATGTATACTTAGTCTTCTTAATCTTTTCCAAATTCTCAAATAGTTGAATTCTCAGAATTTCACACATATCAACTTGTACTTTGTCAACACACATCAGATAAGCTGCATGTATCATTCTAGCTACCATGTCATCCTCTCTTGAGTTTTCATAAAACTTAGTGTTTAGGATCTTACATAAGTATCTGATATCATCTTGTTGAATCTTACTAATCACAATTCCTCTACCATTATAGGATGAATTTGTGTTGTCTATGACTATTTTCCTCATGTTCTTCTCATTTAAAGGAATGGCTCTAGTTTTAGATAGTCTAGTAACTTCATGAATCAAATTAGCTATGATATCTATCACTCTATCTTCTAACCAAAACTTCCCATTATGAATTCTGCTTAGGATTATCTTAGTACATTCTTCATTATCAAATTCATATTGTAATGCATACTTAATGATCTCATTATCTTTCAAATGTTCAAATCCTTCTCTCAATGATATGTCCTGATTATAGATCTTTTGATATTCCTTGGTGAAATCACTATCATTGATAGTCTCTAGTTTGCATCCAAGATAACTTCTAACATTCTCTAGATGTAAAACTCTGACTGGTATGGATGATAAAGCTAACCTAGGATCATCTTCCAAGGGTTCTACTAGTTCCCTTTTCATCTTAGGTCTATTTTTCTCTCTGACATTGTGAATCAAAGAAACATCCATGATTTCCTCTAATTCCTTTACTAATTTAAAGATCTATCGAGTAAAATACCTCGATTTCATGATTTAGGGCTTGCGTAGATTCGGCACAAAATTCTTCTCCAAATCCTTGCAAAATTCTTCCAATCACTACTCTTTGATCTTGTTAACACTTGAGTTCACTTTGATGATCAAATAATACTGATCATGACCTTCTATTAATTCAATCTCACTTAGATCTGACATCACATTCAATTCTTTTGCCACTTCTTTCCAAAAAGTTGATTCTGCTAACCTGCAAAACTTAAAACTTCTTGCGATCTTGCAAAACATAATATTTTTCTTTGCACTCTTAACCATAGCATTAGAACATCATATACTACCTTGCATTAACTGTGCAAGACTCAATTCATCATATATCTACTTCTACACTAATCTAAGTTCCTATTCTACTGCAATTTTCATAAATTAAGTACTTTGAGATGGGTTAGGTAAAGATTCATTCTTACCTTTTAATACTTCACCTTCTTGATTACCTTCAATGTTGAATATGTCTCCTTGATTTGTGCCTTTAACAAAATTCACTTCATCTAAATTACCACAACATCCTTTCTGACTATTACTTGCATCTTCATTTCTTCTTGCATGAATTCTAGGGTTAGGATTGGTAAGAAAAACTCCATTGTTCATTCTGCAAAATCTTGCTATGTGTCCAATCTTGTTGCATATCTAACAAACTATCCCATTGTTCCCATATCTTGGTCTAGGTGGATTGATCTATGATCTACAATTTCTAGCAATGTGTCCAACCTTGTTGCATCTATAACATATTACTCCATTTCTTCTATTAATATCTTCAGTAGGTTTCTTATCTACATTGTTAGTATTCCTAAACATTCTACTACTATTATTATTCTCAATAAATTTAGGTTTTCTACATCCAATAGCTCTATGTCCAAAACCATGACAATTATAATAATAACCATTAAGAGGTTTGAATTTCTTACCTATGCAATCTCTCTTCATATGACCAATAGTATTACAAGAAAAACATCTACCTTTGAATTCTCTTTCCATACCTTTGGGTGATTCCTCTTGCTTAGGTGGTTCTTCTTCCTTAGGTGTATCTTCAGACTTGTTAATCTCATCAGACTTCTTCTCATTTGTGCTTTCAAATATTTTCAGATCCGGTTCCTTGCTTTCTTCATTTTCTTTAAAAGTGTTGAATCCAAGACCAGTCTTATCATAGAATGGTTTTCGATAAGATATTTGTTCATCAATCTTCTCACTAGTTGAATATAGCCTTTCAAGTTGTTTAGATTGAATCAGTTCACCTTTCACAATTGTATTGTATTTCTCAAGTTCAGCATACTACAAATTGACTTTCTCAAGTTCAAATGTTACTTTACCAAGTTTAGATTTTAGTCCTTCATTTTCAGTCTTTAGACTTTCATTCTTAGATTTCAAATTTACTTCATTCTTGCCATTTCCATCTTTCAAACTAAGCTTCAGATTTTCTATCTTCAATTCATGCTTAAGGATCTCATTTTCTTTTTCTAAATTTTCATCACAATCTTCAATAAAAACTTTGGATTCCTTTTCAGATTTCAGATCTTCCAACTTGTTTTTCAGTTTCTCAATGAGGTTCTTTGCATCATCATATTTTCTTTTCACAGTGTCTCTTTCATTAGTAAGCATATCAATCTATTCAAGAGCTTCTTCAAGATTCTTCTAAAGTTGATCCATATCCATAGAGATCTTACTCAAGCTGCTAGGCTTTCCTTGAATGATTCTTTTCTGAGTAACTAAGCTTAGATACCAGGGTGAAACCAAAATAGTGGGTTACACTTTTTTGCCTGAACGGACAATGAACTCTACATTTTGAAAAAAACTTTCAGATTCGAATGCATATTCTTGTTAAACCGTTTGGAATCAGAAGATGAATTAAATTACAGTCTTTTAAGATTTTCTATTTAGATTCTAAATATATTTTTTATTTTTATCTTTGAATTTATTTGATTGGTTTTTTCTTTCTCCCACAAAAACTGGTATGTTGCTGAAAATGTCATTTTCAGAGAGTTGCATTGTTTTTGTAGAGCATAACATTTTTTCTAAAATAGATATCAATGTGATTTTTTTGAATTTAGTTTTTTAACATCCATATGGAGGGCATGCAATTGGTTTGATGAAATTATCATGATTATTTCATATTTTATTTACGTTTGAAGTTGACTAAACCATAATTTTGGCATACATTGACTACATAGCTTATAACTTGTGTATTTTTCCAACTTCATTTTTCTTTATTTGGATAGAAAGAGAACTCCAATACCTAGGGCATAGATATTTTTTAGAATTTTTTTCTCTTATTTACTATTTTTTCATAAGTGTCAAACATAGAGGTAGACATACAGTGAAATATCTATGTTTAGTAAAACTAAAAATGTAAAGTCATAATAAACTTAATATATATTAACATTATAATCATTGGAAAGAGTTTTCTCAGTAGTACCTTACTACATACATAAGTTTTTCAAATGGATTCATTTGATTTGCCAAAAGATAAAGTTGAAGTGATTTTTTGTCAGCACTTTAATAGGTGTGAAGGAGACTCCATTTTAGGTATGAATGAGGAGTATCGATGTTATATCAATGTTTTTTTAATCTAAGAAGCTTTGAGCTAACCATTTGTAATTAATTCCTTCAAATGGAACCTCTCAAGGCTTAAATAATCATATTTTATTAAAAATCTATTATTTCAGCAAAAATCAACATGTCTAAAAAAGTGTAACCCACTATTGTGGGGTCACCCACCAATTGTTAGAAATAGGGAATATTGAGAGGGGGGTGAATCAATATTCTAAAAACTTTTACTTTTGCCCAATTATGGATATAACAAATTATCTTAACACATGCATAACATAAGAAGCTAAACAACATGCATAGCACTAAAACTAAAGAACTCATAACACATTATTTGTTCTCGAGGAAACTTTGGCCAAGGGTAAACCCCGATGGGGATGGTACCCACAAAGATCCACTAATCAAAAGTATCATGTTAAGGATGTTGACCCTGTTAGGAGTGTATTACAAGCATATAGTGTCTCATTCCTGATTAAGGGACTATAGACCTTCTTAGAAGCCTCAACCCTGTTAGGAGTTGGTAGTACAAAATGTGATTACCCACTGCCCAAACAAGTAATGTACAATATTTACTGATTACAAAAGTAGGTCAAGATACATAACCTTATACTACTTGCATCAATATCTCTTCGCTGCTATTTCACTATCACTATCACATATATTTGTTCCTTCTTTTTTATTCTTACAATTTACACTTACATTTATTCAAGTTCTTAAGCTTAATAAATTTTCAGTCTGGTATCATATTACAAAATAACTTTATCCAATGGTTAACATCTAGGATTTCATCCCTTTATATTTTTAATTTATTATTTTGATAAACAAAATAATCCCTTAACTCTTTATCAATTTTGTCTTCATATTTTGTCCTGTCGGCTAGACACTGTCTTTAGAAAACTGTCATAACTTCTTCCATACATGTCATACTAAATTGTGCTATGAGATGAGTCTTCAATAGTCACCATAGATTTTATGTTCAAGTGCACAAGCACTGAACTTACTCCAATCAACATCGCAAACAAAAACTGTCATTAGGTTCACTGGTAAAAACACACTGTCTCATACTTAGACAATTTCATATTGTGCTCTGACATACTAACTCTCTGACCTGTGTGATCTTCATGTAGATCATATGTTTCCATAATGACAACATCTATGTAACCAAGTCAGCCAAATTTCCAATAATTAATCCTAAGGAAATCATTTTATCCTTAGGGATCAATGAGGATATATAATGTACAAAGAGGTTTTATGTATGGCCCCTCCTTATGATGGTGAAATAGGACTATGGTGGCACCATAAGGAAAACATAAAAAGGATAACCTGTTATATACCCTAAGTATTAGATCTTTTATAATAGTCATGTGCTTTCAAGAAAGCATAAGGTTGTAACTTGAGATGAAAATATCATAAATAAGAGAAGATCCATATGTAAAACCACATAATTCATGTAAGAAAGGACATCATATTATAAAATAAAAAATCTAGAAAAGTGATATTGGATCTTTTGGAAAGGAAGATAGGAAGGATGATCAAGTATACACACCTTACCTATTTCTAGGTAAGGGGATACCTGGAAAAGGATAACACATTATACACCCCAATTAAAAGTTCAATAATAATAGGCATGTGCCTTCAAGAAAAGAAAATGTTGTAAGTTCTCAAGATGTAAATCTACTAAAAAGGAGAAGATCCATACATAAACAAGCAATTCTATACAAGAAAGGGTATCATATTATAAAAGACACAACTCAAAAAAGGGATTAAATGGGTCCTTAGGATAGGAGAGTGAAATGGTACCCTTTTCCCTCTAAGTGTGGAGACAAGGAATAAGAAAGACTATTATGTTTCTCATAAAATATGATTACACCTTAAGTTGTACCACCATAAATGACAATGACCTCCGAAAGGATAAGCAATAAATGTCACATGGTGAGGAAAAACATAATAGGAACTTAGATGTTATTTAGAATGATCATGAAAAATGTACCATTCATTATTACATTTCATTTGAATCAGACCACAACCAATGAATTCTTGAATTTTACATTTCAAAGTTTAACATTCATTAGTCTTATAGCCACAAATTTGATGATACATACAAATGAAAGAATTATCTTGTTTGTGTTTTCTATTTTTTCATTTTTTTTCAAAAGGAGAGTAATTAAGTTGGATTTAATAAGCTTGAACAAAATATTCTCTTGTTCTGATGATAAATTAGGAGAATAATGAATAGATTGATTGGAAAAATGTGAAGGTAAAAACCCTAGAGTTTCTTTGGAAAAATGTGATGTATATGTCTCATGGATTTTAATGCTTTGTTGTACACATCCTATACCATGTCCATCATCAAGGTTTTGAATATAAAAAATATAAGAGTTTCTTTTGGGTGGGATTGGATTGAAATTTAATGATGTAGGAGCATCTCGGGTCCTTGGCAATCCTGTGTCACCAAAAACAAGTTTGATTTTTTTTGTGTTGCTCGATTCCTTCTTTGACCAAGTTGGCTTGGTAGTTAATTCCTTCTTTAAGTGAGTTGGTTAGTTAATTCCTTGGTGCTCAGTTATCCTTTCTTGCCAAGTTATTTCTTTTGGTTTTCTGTTGAGGCTGACTTTTGGATTTAATTATGGTCACGGATTTCATGTTGGTATCGATCATTGGGAAACATGTGGACCTAGATCTAGTCATTCCTACTGTTAATGGTGGATCTAAAGGCGGACTTGTTTTGGTATCCTCTTGTATATAATGTAGTTGTTGGTTGTAATTTTAGGGAGAGTTTTTGGTATCATTTAGGAGTTAGAAGATTGAAGGTAGTTTTGAATCCTCACATGTTGGAGGACTATTGTAATTGAATTATAATATATGGCCCTAACCGGGAAGGCCTTATAGCCTGGCATGTATGAATCTATTTGATGAAATATAAGGATTTGATCTACATTCTCTCTCTCACTTGTGTTATTGCTTCCATGTGTGATCTCTGCAAGGTATATTTGGAATAGGGTATGCCTTTGGCCCCTCATCCACCCATGCCTTGTGTCAGGTGGTATCAGAGAGAATGTGACATCTGGATCTAGATTTTCAAATCTAGGTTTGAGGGTTCCTTCTTGTCAAACCCTAGGTTATATTTATTGCAGGGTAGAAGATTGCAATCTGGTCTATAATTATAGAGGGTTTCAAGATGGTTTGTGTGAGGAAAGATGTGGATATAGGATTGGTAGACATGTTGAGATAGCTTGTTGCTAGGTTAGAAGCTATTGAGATAGCCCAACATAGAGGAAGACATCTTGAAGATGTTAGTGATGAAGAAATTGAGGAAGAACGTGATGATGTAGAACCTCCACTAGTGATGGATCAGAGTGAGGAAATATTGTTGAAGGCTTTGACAAATCTGAAGTCTACACCATATTTCAATCCTCTTGAGTATAGTGGAAAGCTGGATTCAGATGAATTGGTGGATTAGATCACTGAGATGGAAAAGTATTTTGAGTATGAAAATGTTCCCAAGGAAAAGAAGGTGAAGATTGCAAGCACAAAGTTGAAGATTCATGCATCCTTATGGTGGGAGCATCTACAATTGGATAGAAAAAGGAAAGGCAAAGATAAAATTAAGGTATGGAATAAGATGGTCAATACATTGAAAGGAAAGTTCTTACCATGTTATTATCAGATTAACCTAGTTAGGTGAATGCAAAGTTTGAGGCAGAAAGATAGCTTGGTAAAAGATATTACTGAAGAATTCTATAGGTTAGATATCAAATCTGGACATGATGAAAATAAAGTGGAAATAATTTTTATGTACTTGAATGGGTTGAGAGTTTCCATCAGAGAAGAAATCAGTTTGGTTAAATTGGAAAACATTGAGGAAGCTTATCAGTTTGCCTTGAAAGCTTAGGAGAAATTGAACAAAAGACATGAGAAAAGACAAAGAGGTAGATTTGGTAGATTCCCTAGAGGAAGAGGTAGCTCTTATGGTGAAAATAATAGATCTGATCTAGAAAAGAAAAACCTAGATAAAGGCAAGACCGAGTGGAAAGGTGAAAGTTTATCTAGAGGAAGAGGCAATAACTACTGAGGTGGTTATAATAGAGGTGGATTCCAAGGAACTTGTTACAATTGTGGAGAAGAAGGACATAGTCCATTTGAATGTATACATGCAAGTAAGAAGGTCAGTAGTAGTAGAAATGTTTTGGTGCAAGAATATTCACTAAATGAACCTGAAAAGGAAAAGAACTTGATGGTAAGGAGAGCACTTTGGAGTGAAAGTAATAAAGAAGATACGGTAAGGAAAATTTTGTTCAAGACTAGATGTAGAGTTTATGATGAATTTTAAAAGGTAATCATTAATAGTGGAAGCTTGGAGAACTTGGCATTTGAGGAAATGGTTACAAAGTTGCAGTTGAAAAGGTTGGAACACCTGAAGCCCTATCAAATTTCATGGATCAAGGATGAGCATACACTCTTGGTAAGTGAACAATGTTATGTAAATTTGAAAATTGGAAAGTACTATGATAATGTGTTATGTGATATCATGCCTATGGATTGTTGTCATATTTTGTTGGGTAGACCTTGGCAATATGATAGACATGCCATACATGGTGGGAGATTGCATAAATATACTATTTGGGCTTATGGGAGGAGAAAAATATTGTTACCTTTTATTGAAGAACCTATTAGTAAAATTTTTACATCTATGAAAGTTTTCTTGATGGAAGGAAGAAAGTTTGTTAAGGATTTGAAGAAGAATGATGTATGTTTTTTTATGATTCCTAACAAACCGAGCAAGAAAATAGTGGATAGCATCCCTGAAGAGATTGATAAGATACTCATACAACATAGAGAGATCATTTCTAATAATATACATGATGGTTTTCCACTAAAGAGAAGCATTGATCATTTCATGGATCTAATCCCTGGAACTAGTTTACTCAATAAGGCACCACATCGGTTGACACCTACTGAGAATTTGGAATTGAATTGATATATTCAAGAATTTTTGCAAAAAGGTTTGATCCAAGAAAGTTTGATTCCTTGTGTAGTACCAGCTATATTAGCACCTAAGAATAATTGAGAATGGAGAATGGTGAATGTGTACTAATTCTAGAGCAATCAACAAGATAACAGTGAAATATAGGTTTCCTATACGGAGAATGGATGACATAATGCATAGTTTGACTAGAGCAAAGTATTTTACCAAAATTTATTTGAAAAGTGGATATCATCACATCAAAATTAGAGAAGGTGATGAGTGGAAAACTATTTTTAAGACAAGAGAAGGTTTTTATGAGTTTTTTTTTATGCCTTTTGGTTTAACTAATGCACCGAGTACTTTTATGAGACTGATGAATGAAGTTGTGAAGAAATTCTTAGGTAAATTTGTGATTATATACCTAGATGATAGTCTGATATTCAATAAGACCAAAGAAGAGAATTTTTTGCATGTTAAAAAAGTATTGCAGAGATTGAAAGAAGAAAAGTTGTTGATTAACCTAAAAAGTGTTCTTTCATGAAAGAGGAGATTGTGTTAGGATTAGGTAATACTGAGAGGGGGGGTGAATCAGTATTACCGCACTTTAATTTAAAATTCAACCAAATATAAATAAACCATAATAATGATGAAATGAAAATAACATTAAAACACAACACATAACTCATGACACCATGACTTGTTCTCAAGGAAACCCTGGCCAAGGGAAAACCTTGGTGGGGATGGTACCCACAACTATGCACTAAAATATTATATCCATGTTAGGATATCTAGCCCTATTAGAAGCTGATTATTACATATTACATGTCCTTGTTAGAGGAATACAAAACCTTGTTAAGGGTATACAAAACACCTAGTTCAAGGTGGTGAGAAAATTTCTCTTACAATAAAAAATTGTCACAAGTTCTCCAAAATGTGAACAATACAAGAACTTATCTTGCTTAGATAGTTCTGGTTATAGAGCTTCCTATTATTGATCTTGCATCTTCTCTCTTATCTTAGATTTGCAGCCTTTTTTCATCATCACATCCCATATATATTTTTGCTTTCACAAAATCATTCTATACTTATACAAAATCTTCCATCCAGATGGCTTCACAAATACTAGACAAAACATAATAATTAATTATGTAAATGATAAGTATGGAGTCAGTGATATTATATTACCCAATTGTTGGAAATATAATTCATTCACATAACTTAGCATGTTACCATATCCACTAACCTTTCCTTAATCTTTGCAACAACTCATATGCCCTGTTATACTGATTCATTATCTTCGCATACCTTCATATCACTAAATCTCACAGATCTAATCACCAAAACTCATGTGCTCTTAACTAAAGCATATACATATCCCAAAATACCTTCTACTAAATTTTTAGTCCATAATACCTCATACATTTCCATCGCTAACCAGAATTGTAACATCATACCCTGTTACCCTGATTCTGGATGTAGTCATTTTTATGACTGTGACTCCAGTAAAAAAAATGTCTACATGTGATCACTCTGGCATAAGTGTTTCCATGAATGAAAACCCTCAAGTGATCCCTAGTGCTCCAAAACACCACTTTCCAATAGATTGTGTATTTGGGATTCGGGATTTGTGACTTCAGCTGATGGATTGAAAATGGATCCTGAAAAGGTTGAAGCAATTTTGAATTGGCCTACTCCTGAGAATGCTAGTGAGGTAAGATCATTTAATGGTTTAGAAATTTTTTACCAAAAGTTAATTAGGAATTTCAGTTCAATTTGTAATGCTATGACTGAGACTATGAGAGGATATAAAAGAGAATTCAAGTGGATAGATGGAGCTGATAAAAGTTTTGAGACTTTGAAACAAAAGGTTGTTGAATTTCCTATATTAGCATTACCTGATTTCAATAAGATATTTCAAGTTGAATGTGATGCAAGTGGTAGTGCAATAGGATTTGTTTTGATTCAATAAGGTAAACCTATTGCTTTCTTTAGTGAGAAGTTGAATGATGCAAAAAGGAAATATTTTGTTTATGATCAAGAATTCTATGCTATTGTTAAAGCCATGAAGAAATTGAGATATTATTTGATGCTAAGTGAATTTGTGTTGTATACGGATCATAAGGCTTTATAGTATTTAGGTAGTTAGAATAAGTTGAATCAGAGACATATGAAATGGGTTGAATATTTGTAGAGTTATACATTTGTGATAAAACATAAGAGTGGAGTCACTAACTGAGTTGTTGATGCATTGAGTAGAAGAAGATCTTTGATGACCAAGATGAGAATTGAAGTTCTTGGTTTTGATGATATGAAAGTATTGTATGAAACTAATCCTAATTTTTCTGAGCCATGGAGAAAGTGCAGAGAACCTATTCAAGATCAACTAAGTACTAAATGGGAAGACCATTTCATTCAAGAAGGTGTGTTGTTTAAAGGTATTCAGTTGTGTATACTGAGAGGATCAATGAGAACTAATTTGATAAAGGAGAAACATAGTAGTCATTTGGCTGGACATTTTTATATTGACAAAATATTGAATTTACTTAAGGAGAAATACCTTTGGCCACATTTGTATAAGGATGGTTAGAAATTTGTGAAAAGTTGTGGAATTTGTCAACTTGCAAAGGGAGTAAGTCTGAATACTAGTTTGTATATACTAATTTCTATTCTTGAGAAACCTTGGATTGATATTAGTATGGATTTTGTTCTTGTCTTGCCAAAGACAGTAAGAGGTAATGATTCTATATTTGTTGTTGTGGATAGATTTTCTAAGATGACACATTTTATACCCTGTAGAAAGACATCGGATGTAGTGCATATAGAAGATCTTTTTTTTAAGGAAAATGTTAGATTACATGGATTACCGAGGAGTATCATCTTTGACTGAGATAGTAAGTTTGTTGGATACTTTTGGAAGACTCTTTGGAGAAAGTTGGGCATCAAGTTGAGATATAGTTCTGCATTTCACCCATAGACTGATGGACAAATAGAGGTTGTGAATAGAAGCTTGGGTAATCTTTTGAGATGTTTTGTTTGAGATACACCGAGTAATTGGGATTCTGTGTTGGCACAAGCAGAGTTTTCATATAATAATTCAGTAAATAGGAAAAAAACCTTTTGAGATTGTAAATGGCATACAACTAAGAGGTATATCAGATTTGAAGGATATTGTTGGTGAAGAAAAGAGAAGTGTTCAAGGAGTAAAGTTTGCTGAGTTCATGAAGACATTGCATGAAGAAGTGAAACATAAGTTGGAGAAAAGTAATCAAAAATAAAAAGATAGAGCTGATAGATCAAGAAGACATAAAAATTTTGCAGTTGGTGGTGAAGTAATGGTACACTTGAAGAAAGGTAGATTTCCTATTGGAACATATGGAAGCTAAAAATGAAGAATTTTGGTCCTTGCAGGATATTGAGGAAATTTGACAGTGGAAATTCTTATGAGATTGAATTATCTGATGACACAGATATATCACCTATATTCAAAATTTCTTATTTGTATGAGTACCATGAATTGGATGAAGAAATGACAGTACTGAATGATTATCCTAAGAAATGGATAGAAGAAGTTCAGTAGATATTGGAACAAAGAGTTGGGAGAAGCATAAGAGGCAAATAGTATATGGAATATCTAGTTGTTGGAAAGTTGTATATACTAAAGTATATGACTAGATATATAGATGTCATTATGGAAACAAAGTCATATAGTAGTTTGGAGTCAGTGCACTAAGTGTAAAGATCAAAAATCAGTTAAGTGTTGAAGACTGGACAACATACAAAGTTCCTACAGCTCAGAGCACCTGTACCCATGCGTATGGATGAATTATGGTATGTGCCCTAGAAGTTAAGGTTGTTAGACTATACATATTCTTAGTCTAAGAGCGCATAAGTAGATATGCAAAGATGTGAAAGTTACAGTCACTTGAAGTTGCATAGCCAGTGTGTGCCAGCAGAGAACAAAGCATAGAGCCGATAATGACTATTTTGGTTTGTGATTGTAAATTAATGTTGTAGAGGCTATGCACCCATTTTACTTAGGTTGCCGACATATGTATATGTATAATGTTAAGCACATTTAAGATAATTCATTTGAAAGTGTTATTTGTAATTACTTATAGGGCCGACCTAATTCTATAATTGGTATGAGCACATAAATATAAGGTGTGCCCATTGTATTTGGTATGGAAGTTGTATAAAAGTCATGTGAAGTAGAGCAAAGGTATGCAAAGAGAGCATATGATGTATTAGAGATTTGCAAGAGGTTAAAGCATCAGCACACCAAAGGAACTGATCTGATAAGAAGTGTCACAACAATAGTTCACCAATAGATATAGTGTGTATCTGATCTCAGAAGGTTGTAGCCTTCGTCATTTGAGTAGTGAGCTCTTGGATAGTGAGTCCACTCCCCTAACAGGGATAATTGTAAAAGACTCCTAACATGGTCTGACCCTTAACAAGGTCTACTATACTAAAAGCATTTTAAAGCTACTCCTAACAGGGTAAAGGATCTTCTAACAAGGATCACAAAACACTAGTGCAAATTATTAGTGGGTATCAAGTCCCACCGAGGTTTTTACCTATTTGGGTTTCCCCATACCCATATTGGTGTCATGTTTTGATTTCATGTTTCATGTTTATGTGAATGTTTAATTTAGTACTTAAGCATTTATAATTTAGTATTTAGATTAAAGTGAAAAGTTAAAATACAGTGAACACTGATTCACCCCCCCTCCCCTCTCTCAGTGTTCCCATTCCTAACAATTGTTATCAGAGCTCTGGTCCCCAACAAAGAAGGTTAACCACTTGAGGAGATCATGGACAAAGAAGATTTGAAGAAGAATCTTGAAGCATCTCTTGAAGACTTAGACAACTTAGAAAGAGAAATTGAAAAACTAAAAGAAAAAGTCAGTGATGCTCAATTAGTTATCAAGAAACTAAGAAAGGATTTGAAGGGACGCTCTAACAGTGATCTTGATTAAAAAGTCAAGAATTTGAATGAACAAAATGCATCCTTAGTGAGTCATCTTGAAGAAATTGATGACAAACTAATGAAAAATCAAGATGTCTACAATGAACAAGTAAAGGGGAACCTTCAACTCAATTAAGAGTTAAGGGAAGCAAATTTGGAAATCTTGGATCTGAAGAATTGCAAAGCAAGATTGGAGTCTGAATTGAAAGATGCAAAGAACCACATTGACAAATTGCACACTAGTTCAGATTTGATAGAATCTCAGTTGTATGCAAGAAGAGTCAAAGGAGACACTAGTTGTATTGGATACAATGAAGCATAGAATCAGATTGATAAGATGCAAGAAAAAAATGAGACACAAAAGGAATCTACTAATACTGAGAAGACTGAAGATCAAACCAAAGACAATGGTAGTCCTCCTAAAAATGAGTGCAATCTTGTTAAATGCACTTGTTTTGCATGTAACAAGCATGGACACATTGCAAGAAACTATACAGAGGTAAAGCCTTTTAATGGTTACTGTTATATATGTAATAGATTTGGTCATAGAGAAATAAATTGCAAGACTAGTAAGAAGAACAGGATCTAGCATGATCAAAGAAATCAAAATCAGACCAATGCAAGAAGTTCTTAGAATTTTACATGTCAGATATGTAACTATAATGGTCATATAACAAAATAATGTGGAATGGTGACTCATGTCAATGCACCAAGGAATAATAGACCTCCAGTGATTTTTCACACCTATAACAAGGCTGGGCATATCTCAAAGTTTTTTAGATCAAGGATGCAAGGTCAAGAAAGCTCTAAAAAGGTCGAAGAACCAGTTTTGGATCCTAAAGTAGAAGTGAAGTTTTTGAAGGCATCAAAAGATGGGAGCATGATTTGGTCAGATGGAAAGAAAGAAAATGTTGATGGTAATGTATTGGATGTATCCCCAGTGGACACACCCTCTACATCTGCATGAATGGCCCTCGGGGTCAGAGGGGGAGCTAGTTTAGCTTTAGACCCCCGCGTGGCTGGTATACTCATCCTTAGAGTATGCACCTTTGGACTTAAGGTTTTGGAGTGTATAGAAAATTTTGTGCAAGAGTGCACATGCTGATGGTTAGCAGAACTCAAGTTTGAAAATTTGAAGTGATGGCCTAGTTTATGTGAGTTGTATTAATGGTGAATTTATTACTTTAAGTACACAAAAAGATGTTTGTTTACTCATTGCATTCATACTCAGAGTGATTGGAGAGTAGATTGAGCCTTGGAAGTTCTAGTGAAGAGTTGGAGATTAATATCAATGATTGAAATGCATTTGATTGATTGCAAGAAACCCTAACTCATTGTGCCAGTTTGAAAGCCATCAGAACATCTTAGAGATCCTTTGGAAAGTGAATATAAAGTAAGTCATGGCCACTCCTATTGTTTTTTATGTTGCCGAGAAGAAGCGGTATGTTTTCAAAAGGTAGTCATTTAAATCAACCCTAGATGATTTAGAGGGAGCATTTTCCCGCATGCCAATGGGCATAATGCATGTAGAAGACATAAGGACTCACATCTATTGTAAGAAGGAACCTATTGGACTAGATAGGTTAAGGGTTCACATGGACACAATGTTAAAACTAGAAAAAACCCTCATGGATGAATACACAAAATGGAATGATCACCCCATTGTTCAATATGCCATGGCATATGAGTTCTATGAGGAAGAATGGATTAAAATATTGTTGAGTAGAATCCATGATGACTTGTTTTGGATTGGAGATGTAACAGTAAGAATCACAAGAGACCTAATTCATGAGATGATAGGACTTTCTAAGATAGTCGCCATCCTTCCTATGGGTAAGGATGTCAGGAAAATGGTGGAGCAAGTGTGTAAATCAAGAAGTGATAAGCACAGCATGACCATTGAGCCTATAGAGTAGGTAGACATCAAGTTGATATCAATGATATTGGGTTACAGATTTCATCATACCAATAGGGTAAATAGTGTGTCTGTGGGCACTATTCTAGTAGCCATCCATCTTGTGCAAGAAGATGGAGAGTTCAACTTGTGTGAGATCTTGCATGCATAGTTGATAGACAATATCAAAGCCATCAAACATGATAAGACTAAGGCATTCAGGTTTGGGTCCCTTATCATCTATATGTACCTTCATAGAGTTGGTAAAGTGTCAGACTTGTATCTAGACAAGTCTATTCCTACCATGCCGCAGATATCAAACAAAGCATGCATTGAAAGCACACATATAGATTTCGTTACCTTGGAATTGAAGACCTTCAGAGCAAGGATGAAGATGAGGTACATGATTCCTGAAAGTATTGTGGAGAAGTATAAAGATTCAATATGCTTCATGGTGGAGATTGATACTACTTGTATGGAAGCTGTTGAGCCTAGAACTAAGTGGATTCATCCACTTGGGTATGAGGTTGAAGAACAAGTTCTTGAAGCTTATGCATAGGTACTGCTATCAACCCCTAAGGATGTCAATGAACCTAGGTGGGGAACCTATGAAGCGAAGACCAGAGAAGTCGATGCTAAGCTGAATAGTGCTACAACAAAAAGAAAGGTTGCAAAGGTCACATCAAAGATTCTAAGGATTCATGGTGTATCACAAGAAGACCTTGACAAAGCAAGGGATGAGAAGATTTCCCTCGAATTGAAGAGCACAATAGAAGAACAAGAAGATCCCAAGGTGAAGAAGATAAAAATTGAGAAAGATGACAGTCAAAAGGATAAAGAAGATAGTACTCCTTCTGTGCCCAAAGATACTCCTCCAGAGTATAAGCCTTTATTCAAGAGGAAGAAAGAAGCAAGCACTAGTCATCCATCCTCTCAAGCATTAAGGAGCAAGAAAAACACTCAAGCACCTCCTCAAGAAGGATTTAGACATAGCCTTAGAGTTCTAAATGCAAGAATTGTTGATGAGGGAAGAATTGATCAAATAGGGAAGTTCTATGAATCATATAGTGAAATTGATAAGTCAGAAATTCATAATATGATTATCAAACATATGATAAAGTTCAAGAAGATAGTTCTTGAATTGAGAACATAAATTCTAGATAATGTATGGGACATTCTAGAAAACCTTAAAAGATAAGAAAATGAAGAAGACCCAAGGATTAGGGAAAAAGTGCTAGAAGACAGTCTGCTTGTATGTTCTAAAGAAGAATTAGATATGATATTGAAATTGGTGAAGCCACACCTTAGAAAAAAGATGAGAACTCTTCACATTATGAACAAAGATTATGAGTTGATAACAAAGGAAATAGAGAAGGCTTTTGAGAAGGTGTTGCTGGAACAAAAGATCAAACCACCTACTGTGCCCATCACTCATGCACCCATTAAGGAAGATAAAGTGGTAGAACCCACTAATGTACCAATGATAGGTCCTCAAGACTCAACACCCATAGAAAAAAATCAAACAGAAGTAGATCAATCTGCGGCTATGACAAAATCACCCAAAGATAGCACAATTATCATAGATAATGTGGAAATAGCCATGGCATCCATTGATAGGGAGTTGGACAAGTTTGAGGAAGCATTTGTCAACACTAAGGAAGTAGAAATCATATGCAGCAATACCCCTCCCACTCAGCAAGAAGAAGTAATCATAGAAAATATATCTGATGAGAAAGAAGAAGAAAAGAAAGAAGGAGTAGAGGTAGAAAAGAAAGATGAACCTTCTATTGATTTGGTCAAGGTGAAGTGAGAGGTGATGGATAGTACTCCCATCACTCCCTCATCAGCATTGTTGTCAAGTTTCACACCTGACACTAGTAGTTTGGACTCCTAGAAGGAAGAAGACCTGATTAAGTTCAGCGTCCTAGCTATGGAGAAGGCTAAGGAGAAGCAAGTAATGAGAAATCCTCTCCTAGTGGAATCAGTAAATATCTTGAACATTTTGCTGCCAGAGGATAAGAAAATGGTAAATGTACATTCAATTGATGATGCACAATCATCTCTCAGTTCAAAGTTAATTTCTCAAGCCTAGAAGAATCTGCGGCCATAGTGGTAGAGGAGAAATACTTAAAGAAGAGACTCACTAAACTAATGAGTAATTTTGCACTAGACTTGAACTCTCTTAAGTTTGGTTAGATATCATTGAAGGAGTTTACAGATCAAGGAAGGAAAGTCATTGTAGAATCCATGGATCAGGATAAGTTCACTGATGCCCATCTGAAGAAGATCAAAGATGCAGAGGCAATGATTGAGAAGGTGAAGATTTTAGTGTTAGATACTTCCACTGATGTAAATATGTGTAACAATGTCTATCAAGGTTAGTTAGACATAATTGAGAAGGTAGAGAAAGAAATGGAGAAGATAAGGTCTAGATAGACTCAATTAAGGAACGCTCTTGTGCCCTCACTAGACATTCTCAGTCAAAACATAAAGGAGACTGATGTGACCATGATAACCTATGATCAAGGTCCAAGCATAGAATTGGAGAATATGGAGAAGCTTCAATATGGATTATGCACCCATCTACAGATAGTTAATTCTCTGATAACCTTTTGGAAGAAGGAGATCCAGAAACTCAAGATTGCATATCTAGATGTTTTCCCTTAGTAAGTGTATGTAGATAAAGATTTTGATATACCTTTGTCATTAATGTCAAAGGGGGAGTTGTATAGAATATGGAGTATATAATATGTATAGGGAGATATAAGTTTATGTGTATAAAAATGTATAGAAGACAAAATATTTTGTGTAAAGGGACAGTTAGAAACTTGGCCATATTCCATTGTTGACATCAATGACAAAGGGGGAGATTTTCGGAAATTTGTCTATACTAAAGTATATGACTAGATATAGAGTTTTCATTATGGAAAAAAATTCATATAGCAGTTTGGAGTCAGCGCACTAAGTGTAAAGATCAGAAATTAGTTAAGTGTTGAAGACTGGACATCATATAGAGTTCCTATAGCTCAGAGCACCTACGCCCATTCATACGGATGAATTATGGTATGCACCCTAGAAGTTAAGGTTTCTAGACTATACTTATGCTTATTCTAAGAGCACATAAGTAGATATGCAAAGATGTGAAAGTTACAGTTAGTTGAAGTTGCATAGCCAGTGTCTACCAGCAGAGAGTAGAGCATAGAGCCAACAATGACTATTTTGGTTTTTGATTGTAAATTAATGTTGTAGAGGCTACGCACCCATTGTACTTAGGTTGCTGACATATGTATATGTATGATTTTAATCACATTTAAGCCAATTCATTTGGAAGCATTATTTGTAATTAGTTATAGGGCCAACCTAATTGTATAATTGGTATGAGCGCATAAATATAAGGTGCACCCATTGTATTCGGTATGAAAGTTGCATAAAAGTCATGTGAAGTAGAGAAGAGGTATGCAAAGAGAAAATATGATGTATTAGAGCTTTACAATAGGTCAAAGCATTAGTGCACCAAAGGAACTGATCTGACAAGCAGTGTCACAACAACAGTTCACTAGTAGATATAGTGTGTATATGATCTCAGAAGGTTGTAGCCTTCATCATTTGAGCAATGAGGTCTTGGATAGTGAGTCCAATCCCCTAATAGGGATCATTGTAAAAGAATCCTAATAGGCTCTGACCCTTAAAAAGGTCTACTAACTAAAAGCATTGTAAAGCTACTCCTAACAGGGTAAAGGATCTTCTAACAAGGATCACAAAACACTAGTGTAGATTATTAGTGGGTATCAAGTCCCACCGGGGTTTTTACCTATTTGGGTTTCCCCGTAACCATATTGGTGTCATGTGTTGATTTCATGTTTCATGTTTATGTGAATGTTTAATTTAGTACTTAAGCAATTATGATTCAGTATTCAGATTAAAGTGAAAAGTTAAAATATAGTGAACACTGATTCACCCCCCCTCTGTGTTCCCATTCCTAACACTAGTATAGTAGAAGAATAGACCAATTAAAGATAGTTCATGGATTTCACAATCTGAGTTGGATTCAACTTGGGTTGTACCTACTGTATGATTTGGAGAATCATTGCAAATAACCCTAGGTGTCTGATGCTAGAGAATCTTGGGTCCTTGGTAATCATGTGTCAGCAAAAACAAGTTTTAGTTTTTATGTGTTTCTTAGTTTCTTCTTTGACCGAGTTGGCTCAGTAGTTGCTTGGTTCCTTCTTTAACTGAGTTGGTCAATTAATTCCCTAGGGCTCGATTATCATTCCCTGGTTCTCAGTTATCCTTGCTTGCCAAGTTGTTTATTTTGGTTTTCTATTGAGGCCAACTTGTGCATTTAATTATGGTCATGGATTTAACATTGGTATTGATCATTGGGAAGCGTCTGGACCTACATATGGTCATTCCTTCTGTTAATGTTGGATTTGAAGGCTGACTTCTTTTATTAGCCTCTTGTATATAATATAGTAGTTGGTTATTATTTTAGGGATAGTTTTTGGTAGAAATTAGGAGTTAGAAGATTGAAGGTAGTTCTGAATCCTCACATGTTGGATGACTATTGTAATTGAATTATAATATATGTCCCTAACCAGGAAGGCCTTACACCATGGCATGTATCAATCTATTTGATTAAATATAAGGATTTGATCTGCATTCTCCCTCTCACTTGGTGTGTAATTGCTTTTGTGTGTGATCTCTACAAGGTAGATTTGGATTAGGGTGTTCCTTTGGACCCTCATCCACCCCTACCTTGTGTCATTTAAAGAGCCCCAATAAATATCCATATATGTGTTATAACAAGGTGTTTGGCTCTCAAATTCAAGAATTTTTTTTTTACTATTGAAGGTCAATGTGAAGTCTAAAGTTCCCCAATTATCTTCTTGAAGAGTAAATGGTGTGCTTGTTTGTATTGGGGAAAGAATTGAAGAAGGGGATGGAGATTGAATATGAAGTTTTGACTTGATTAGGATCCTTATGTGATAAGATTACATTTTTATATGAGAGAGCATCAAGGATATTATCCTCTTGAGGGTTTTTGTTATATGTGTATGGTATTGCATGATAAGCAGATTGTGTAGAACCTTTTACAATAATCATTGGTTTATTTTGAGGGGTATCTTGAATGGTAAATTGACTTCATTAGGTTCTTTATTTTCAAAAGATTCATTTGTAAAAGAGAGCACCAAGGATACCATCCTCCGCATCTAATTTATTTTCATGAAAAACTTAAGAAGGACAAACACAACTCATTAATGTCTTATCCCTAGAGGGAATATTATTGAAATGAATGGGAGGGAAGTTTTATTTAGGGAATGAGGGAATATATAAACATGTTCCTCAAAAATATCACCCTCTTGTACCAAGTGACTCTCATAGGAGAGATGCATATCAAGAGAATTTTCAGCATCATTCTCCAATGGTTCATCTCTAAGAGGGAGATCGTTGATTAAAAGTATTCTCTTGCATTAATATGTCCTCATGAGGGAGAGAATATTTGGTAGATTAATCATTGAGAGGTTCATAAAAGGTATTTTTGTATACCCTAAATCCTTCTATCACATTAGTCAACTTTTGGAAAAAAGATAGTTTAGGGGTTGAGAGGAAGGCTTAGAATAGATGAAGTCATAAAGGACTTTATCTATCACATCAAAGTCTTCACTACTAAATGGATCATCAAAGGTAGTAAAGATTTGTACAAGAAAATAAAACATTTTTCTAATCTAATGAGGCACACAATACATGAAAAGAAATACTTTTAGATTTTTAATGTTTTGAAATATAAAAATGAAATGCAAGAATGAATTATATCTACAAAACCAATATGCAATCTTTTTATGTCTTTTTTATTAATAAATGCAAAAATAAGACTAAACCTAAATATAAAAATGGAGTGCAAAAAATTCAAATCCAAGTGCCAAATCATAAGTCAAAATGTTATCACATTAGGTTCACCAAAATGTACAATAGGAAAATAAGAGGTGGGGTCTATTTATCCTCCTTTCTATAATGCACAATAGAATAGAAGATGACCCACTAGGCCCAAGTTGGACTTAAGTGCTAAGTGGGTGCAATGATCCTTTGTAATAATATATTTGTGGAAGTTGTATATGATTTGATTTAGGGGAATATGATGGTGCTATGTAAGATAGGAGGCCAATAAGAAAATATGACAAGTTATAAAAATTGTAGACTAGTCGAGAAAATACATAGACACCTATAATGGCTTGAAATAAAAACTAGAAGACTGTACTGACCTGTAGTCTAAATATGGAGTGATTTTGTAAGGAATAGAATGTTAGACTACAACTCACTAACTACTTGGAGAACAAAATGTGGAAATGATCACCATGCTACAAAGGTATATGTGAGACATTAGATCAGTTATTATATTTTCATTGATGTCAACTAGTTTTGATTGTACTTATCATGTTAGTTTCAAACATATGAAGAAGGCAATATTGGTGAAGGAATGAGATATTAACATAAATATAAGATGTATGAGTAATTTTTGAATATGGTATTCATTGGGTAACTTATTGATGAGTCTATGATAGTATGATAGTGATTTGATTGTATTACATGATTTTGTTAAGTATTGAAGATCAAGAATGTAAAAGTTAATATGGTCAGTATAGAAAGAACTTAGTATACACCGAGTCGATGCAGTGTACCCTGAGAAGGTGTAGTGTATACTGAGTGTGGTATTAACTAAGTGGGAAGTCACTGACACATCATAGTATTGACCAATATGGAGAAATAAGGAGAAACATGTGATTGTCGACATGAAATGATGAGATGGACAAATATGGAAGATTTTGAGGATAAAGATAAATTTTTTTATGAAGATCTACGACTAAAAAAATTCAAGATTGATAGGATGATGAAGATTGAAAATTTTTTAAGGAACAAGTTCTGAGGAAGGTTAAAGAGGCAAAATCAATGATGGAGATTTAGAGGAAAAATCTATGGATTAAAAGAAAATGGTTTGTCAAGTCTATTTAAGGATAAAAGAGATTCAAAATAAGTTATGTGTATGAGGAGAATATTGTATTCATGGGAAGCTGGTTAGACAGGTTGAAGTAAGAATTGGGCAATTTTGCAAACTACACTGAGCATTAGAAGGAGATTAATTGAGAAGAACAGAGTTGGAGGATAAAAGGAAATTGAAGAGATTATGATGGCTAGAGGTATATTGAGCTTAGCATAAATTTGAATATCTACAAAGGAAGTTTCATTTGAATTGGGTCATTTACTATTGCATTAAAACCATTGCTACAAATAAAATCTCTTAATCCAGTGAGACTTAATGGTCTTTATTTATTTCTTTATGACATTCAATGAATGTTGATTGTTTTCTTGTTGATCGAAGTGAATGTATGGTCACAGAGAACTATTAGTGAAAAATTCTATAACAAGGTCACACCTTACAATGTTTTTTGTAAGCTTTAACAAGGTTGGATCTTAACCGAGCTCACCTCAGAAGAGTGAAAATATTTTGGATACTGGTCCCAGGTGGTTTTTCCCTTAACAGGGTTTTCATGTTAAAAATCAAGTGTTAAATGTATATGCATGTGATTATTTGTTATTTTACATTACACATTGCATTAAAAATGGTTTGATCGATATATACTAGTTAATATAACTAGAAGTTGACAAATGAATCAGAAAGACACAGTCAATTATTTACCAACTTATTTTAAGTTTAATTGTTGAATTGGTTTTATACATCTAAGAGTAAGTTGGGATTGTAGGATAACTGGACTTAATGAATTCACCACCCCCTCTCAGCTATCTAACAATTGGTATTAGAGAAAGAGTACTTAAAGGAAGAATTTTGAAGGACTTAATTTAAAGATCTAAAGATGTATAAGAGAGAGGTGCCAAAATTGAACAAAGATAATTTATTGACATAGAAAAGTAGGATGAATTTGTATCTATCAGGCATTGGAGATTCTGCACTATAGTATTTGGAAAATAATTTCATAACTCCTACTGGTCCTTTGACTATCAACCAGATAAAAGAGAGACAAGAACATAATGCTATGATGGTTGAGATTTCTTCTTCTCTGTTAGATGTTGAATTTGAGGACATTAAGAACTGTACAAATGCAAAAGAGATGTGGGACAAACTGACACTTGTTCATTGAGGAGATTTCAATGTGCTCAGGGCTAAGGTATAAATCTTAAGAAGAAATTTTGATGATATGAAGATGAAAGAAGGTGAAAACATTACTCAGTACAACAACTAAGTCAAGGATGTGGTGAATGCCATCCAAGTTACAAGTGGACTTATAGAAGAGGAGACCATGGTAAGTAAAATTATCAGAACAATGTTACCTTCCCATGCTATTAGAGTCTCTACAATACATGAAATGAGATAAGCTCCTGGTAATGATATTTCCCTTGATAGTTTGATTAGTAGATTAACTATATTTAGAAGTGACACAAATAGGTAGAATATGTATTTGTGTCACCTCTAAATATTGGTGGATCAAGAAGTAGACATAAGATAAGAAATGAAAGTGATAGTGAAGCTGGAGAAGATGAGTTTGATGAAATTAAAGCATTAATGGCTAGAAGGCTACCGAAAGGCAAAGTAAATAGAGAGGTAAACTACCCTTGGTATGTTTTAGATGTAAAGAGATTGATCATATTATGACAAGATGTCCTAATAGGAAAGATGATGAGAAAACAAGTTAAAGATCAAATGAAAGGAGGAATGACAGAAGAAATTATCAAGATCACAGAGGTAACTGATAGTATGGTAATAGAGATAACTGAGACTATAGAGATAAAGGAAAATGCTACCTAGTTGAAGATGAAGATGATGACACCAAGACTGAAACTAATGAAGATATAGAAGTGGTGTTTGTAGCATTGAAGGAAGATTCTGAAGAAGAAGAAGAAGAAAGGTATGTTAAAACATCACTTATTTCTAAAGTTAGCAAGAATAATACATGGATTATTTATAGTGGCTACACACATCATATGACTGGTGATGAAGATAAATTTGAATATCTTGAACATTATAATGGTGGATTTGTGAAAATGGAAAATGATACACCCTAACAAGTGGAAGGTAAAGGATCTATACTGTTGAATAGCAAGATTAGATGTGAGAATTCTTATTGGGTGAAAGGAATTAACTATAATCTATTGAGTGTAGCACAACTAAATAATATAGGTCACCGAGTTGCATTTGAGAAAAGAAAAGTTAAAATCTATGATGAGGCTAGAAAACTTATCGGTACTAATGAATAATCAAAAGGTAACTTATTCTATTTGGATAATATTGAAACCTCTTGTTTATTGGCTAAAATTAATGTTGTTTGGTTATGGTACAAAAGGTTATGTCATGTGAACTTTGAAAACATAGTCAAGATCAGTAAGAAAAGGAAAGTTAGAGGTTTATCGAGTATATCTAAGCATGACCATGTAATGTGCAAACA
This sequence comes from Chamaecyparis obtusa, assembly GCA_027943335.1. Lineage (NCBI taxonomy): Eukaryota > Viridiplantae > Streptophyta > Pinopsida > Cupressales > Cupressaceae > Chamaecyparis > Chamaecyparis obtusa. The sequence continues at coordinate 229,225 of BSBK01008174.1, read as the reverse complement.
ATGTCAAAGGGGTAAAATGTCAAAATCTAGTTTCAAGAGAAAACATTACTCATCTAATGCTATTCTGGAGTTATTTTATATTGACCTATGTGGTCCAATGAGAACTCAGAGTTATTATGGAGATAGATATTTTATCTTATTTGTTAATGATTTCTCTATAATGATGACTGTCATGTTCCTAAAAGAAACATTAGAAGCTTTCAAGATGTTTAAATGGTACAAAGAAAAAGTAGAGAAAGAATGTGGTAAGGAATTGAAGTGATTAAGGTTAGATAGAGGTGGTAAATTTATTTCTGATGAGTTTACTAACTTTTGTAATGATGATGGAATAAAAAGATAGGTATCAGCACCGAGAACACCTCAATAGAATGGGATTACTGAAAAAAGGAACAAATCAATTGTTGATTGTGCTAGAATATTGTGATTGAGAAAGATGTTGCATAAATTTAATAGAGAGAAGTTGTTAGCACTTCTATTTATATACTGAACTGAGTACAACTAAAGAAAGAGACAAATAAGACACCTTATGAGATATTGTATGGTTATACACCTAATGTGAGTTATTTCAGAATATTTGGAAGTAGACGTTATATTCTAAAAGATGATAGAAATGGAAAATTTGATTCTAAAGGTGATGAGGGCATATTTCTAGGTTACTCTACTAGAAGTAAGGCATATAAATGTTTGAAAAAGACTACTAACAAGATGATTGAAAGTGCAAATGTGAGAGTTGACAAGTTTGTAGAAAAGAATGTTGAAGAAAGCAAGAAGGAATCAGAAGACTATGGTAGATTTGTTTACATAGAAGACCTTGAAATGCTACCCAAGAAATAGTCTAGAGTCACTGAGCAACAAAATATTGCTACCAAGTAATAATCTTTACAAACTGAGCCACATAAAATAGTTACTGAAGAGAATGATGATCATGTATCAAGTAGAGAAAACATTGAAGAATAGAGATTTTAGCCTATACTAGAAAAATATGTGAGGAGACACCATCCACAAGATTAGATAATTGGAGACAAAGGAGCAAGAATGATGACTAGAAGTAAGTTAAGGAATAATAGATGTTTGGTTTGTGAATTTGAACCTAAAACTGTTAAAGATGCATTGGCAAATGATGATTGGATTAAGGAAATGAATGAGAAAATTGAGCAAATACAGAAAAACAAGACATGGACATTGGTAACAAGACCTAAATACAAAAATGTGGTTGGCACCAAATAGATTTTCAGAAACAAATTGAATGAGAATGGAAATGTAACAAGGAATAAAGTAAGATTAGTCTACAAAGGTTATTCACAAGAAGAAGGAATTGGCTATGGAGAAGCCTTTGCACCCATTACTAGACTTCAAGGAGTGAGAATACTACTTGCATATGTTTCTTACAAAGGATTAAAGGTATATCAGATGGATATGAAATTTGTATTTTTTAATGGGATACTTGAAGAAGAGGTATACATCAAACAACCTAAAGGTTTTGTTGATCCTAATCGGATGAAAATGGTTTGTAGGCTGCACAAGGGACTTTACGGAGTAAAGCAAGCACTGAAAGCATGGTATGAAATACTGCATTCTTATCTCATAAGAATTAGATTTTTTAGAACCAATGATAATAGAAATTTATACTTGAAATGTGAAACTGATGATAAGATTCTTATTGCTGAAATTTTTGTTGATGATATAATATTTGGAGGTCATGATCATTTATGTAAGCCTTTTGTGAAAGAAATGAGTAAAGAGTTTGAAATGTTGATGTTTGGAGAGATCAAATTTTTTGTTGGTTTACAAATTCCACAACAAAAGGAAGGTATCTATATCACACAATCTAAATATATTAAGGAAATATTGAAGACATTCAATATGGAAGATTCAAAGCTAGTTGGAACACCTATGGTAACTGGATGCAAGTTGACCAAGGATGACAAGTCAACAGAGGCAAATCAAACCTTATATAGATCTATGAATGGAAAATTGATGTATGTTATACATAGTAGACCAAATATTGTACATGTTGTTGGCATAGTAGCTAGATTTTCTACTAATCCTAAAGAATCACACATAACTATTGTGAAAATAATTTTTAAGAAATCTGAAGAATACTAAGAACTATGGTTTGTGGTATAAGAAAGAAGGTAATTTTGAACTTAAGTTTATACTAATGTTGATTGGGCTGGAAATATAGATTATATAAAAAGCACTACAGGTGGTGCATTATTTTTAGGCAAAATATTAGTAACATGGATAAGAAAGAAACAAGGATGTATTTCTCAGTCCACTGCTGAAGCTAAATATGTAGTTGTTGCTACCAATTATTCTAATATTACATGGATTAAACAATCGTTGGAAGGTATGAATGAAGAAATCATTGATCAGTGATAATATATTTTGACAATACAAGTGCTATTAACATTTTGGAGAATCCAATGATGCATGCAAAGACTAAGCACATATCTCTTAAATATCATTACTTAAGGGAGAAAGTTTAGGAGAAAGAGGTCACATTGGAATATGTGAATTCACAAAAAAAAATTATTGATATATTCACAAAACCCTTACCGAAGGATACTTTTGAATACTTGAGAAGTAGACTAGGGGTCCATCCCCTATCTAATAGTCACTAAGGTGATATGGGGTTGCATCAACCTATACTTTATCAGAATATATAATAATGTTGATGAAAGATGTTCACACTTTTGGATTCCTAAGGTTGTGAAGAAGATGGAAGACAAGATAAAATAGAGAACATTTGTACATGCAAGGTACAAGAATCTAAAAAGGAACTACATATATACTTATTTGGTTTTTGAAGAGTTGATTACTTTTAGCATTTTTTTCAAAGGGAGAGATGATCATGAAATATTTAGGAAAGATTCAAAGGGAGAGATGAAAATATGGGAGAGATGATGAAATATTAGTTAGGAATGAAGATAACTAAAAGGGAGAGTATATACATTGATTTTGTGTAGTGATTAAACATATTAAATACATAAGCTAAGGGAGAGCTTACCAAGTCACACCATAAAGACCGAGTTCTAGATGTTATATCTATTGAGCATTAAAGGTTGTCATTAGTATGAAAGGTTATCAAAGAATACTGGTCGGTTACATATATGAAGCTAGTCAGTAACTATAAGAAAAATAGGATAGTCGGTTAAAATGTATACACCAAGCATCAATCAGTTTACTGAGCATCAACAGACACTAATACCGAGGGATAGTAAACACCGAGTGTCAAAATGAACACCGAGTAGTTTATACAATGTTTACCGAGGATCACATGAAATGGAAAAGTAATCAAGAATGGCACATTCTTCTATGAAAATGGTTACAACAAATCAAAAAATGTATTACCAAGATCAAGAACAATTTATTGTTAAGTTACAATGAAGATTCTATGTAATAGTTTGGTCTAGGTTATTTTGTACACCGTAGATCTTAGGTTTTGTCTAAGATTTGTAAAACTAATTTTGTTTAAGCGGCATAATGTTTTATGCTATGTATTTTATATGTTTCATCATTTTTGAAGTGAATTGATGTATGAGCGAAGAAGTACTTGAAGTTATAGCCAACCTTCAAGATTATCAATTGATAGAGAAGATCAATATTTAGAAGTTTATTAGATTAAGCAGAATTAGAGTAGGCTAACCGAGGAGTTTAGAGAAGAGATTCATCATAGTAAAGGTGATATTTTATCAGTACTTTATTGATCTATATTAGATAATTAAGTTGTCATTAGTAGATAGTTACCTATTGCTTTCTAACAATTGTAATAGAGTTTTTGGTTAAATCTCTTAACAGGGTAGACTTTACAGTCTATTTGTAAATTTATTAACTGAGTGCACACTCAAGTAGTGTTGCTAAAATCCTATAACTAGGTAGATCTAGCTAATCTAATATGTTACTCCTAATAGGGTAAGATCACCATAAGTGATCAAAACTTGTAGCCCTAATAGGCAAACCTTTTCTATCTGCAGTAGTGAAGAATTTGTGGGTGTCATCCCCACCACAATTTTTACCTTCTAACAAGGGTTTATGTGTTACCAAAATACTTGTGTTATGGGATTGTTATATTTTTTATTTCATGTTATTTACTTTTACAAGTTAAATGGATGAATGATACATGTATTAGATAAAAGTTATTTAGCAAGGTTATCACTATTTGTTGTTGTAGATCTGAAAGGTTAATGTGTTAAAGTTTTTGTGGGCACTGATTCACCCCTCCCCTCTTAGTACCCTATCTCTCCTAATTCCAACAATTGGTATCAGAGCTTAGTTCTCTTATTGGATAGTTTAACCATTGAAGGGTAAAGATCTAAGACATGGAGAGCTATAAGCTAGAAAAGACTATTGAGAATCAGAAGATTTAGATGCAGATATTTATTGAAAAGTATAAGCAAGCCAAGGAAGGACTGAAGAAATTATTGGTTGAAAGGAATAACCTATCTATTCTACAAAATGAGATCGGTTACCATGAAGAAGCAATTGATGATATATTTGATCATGTTGGATCTAGTTCTGGAAGTATTTCTGATGGATCTGAAAGTATAATCTCTAATTTATCTAAAAATAATCAACATTTAACCGATCAAGTGAAAGCACTACAAATTGGTCAAGAATCTCAAATGGTGAGAATGGTGAGAATGGTAGAGACAATGAACAATGCTAGACAAGTTGAGCAAGAAAGGAATCTAGTTATCGATGACCGAAGACAAATGACTGAACAACTTCAAGAAAAAGAAAGTGAAATACATAGACTCACCGATTGCCATTTTCAAGTATCTAATCAGATGATGATTGTGAATCAAGAAGTAAACCAAGTAAATGGAGAATTTTCAAGGAATCTTGAAGAAGTTGCAAGACTCAGAGAGGAGAATGAGAAGCTAAGAAATAAAGTGAAAACTCAACTGCAACACAATGAAATGAAGAAATTAGCTGAGGATAGTTCTAAGAAGATTGATGACTTTCTGATTAATCAAAGAAGATTTGGGAGTAGAGCTGGTCTAGGCTATACTAGAGAAGGAGAATCATCACATCAAGCTGAACAAGTTAGTAACAATCAAAATCAAAGACCTAAAGTGTTGACATGTTATCACTATGGAAAACCAGGACATACATCTAATATGTGTAGAAGCAAAGCACAAGGTAAACCTCTTGTCACTCCTAAATTCAATGGATATTGTTATTATTGTGGTAAGTATGGTCACCAAGATTATGAGTGTAGAGCTAAATAGAATGATATTGCTAACAACACTACTATGGTGAAAATATGCTATACTTGTAATAAACATGGACACACTGCACGAGAGTGTAAGGTTAAGATGAAACAAGTATGGACTCTTAAGTAGAAAACACAACGCAAACCATATCAACTAAAGAAACAAGGTAACTCCTATGTTTGGGATTATAACACATGGGTTAACTATGTTGCATGTAGTAGATATGGACACATTACAGCAAACTATAATAGGAAAAGATGGGCTGGAAAATCAAGAAGTTGGACAAGCACTAGAATGACATGTATGCATTGTCATAAGGTTGGTCATTTAAGAAAGGATTGTAGAGACTGAGCACTAGAGGAAAATCATGTATTTGAGAGTGCAAACACTATTGCAGACATCATGAAGATAAGGAACACTATGTGGAGAAAGGCATCAAATGAGAATGCAAAATCAAGTAATGTCGTTGGTGAAATCTCATCCACTGGATTGGGTGACATCGGTACCTCCACTTAAGGTGATATAGGTATGTATGGGACTGACATTTCAAAATGATCACATTTTAACATATAGTTCCTTATATAAGTTGTGCACATACCAAATCTGCATGAATGAAGATGCATTATGGTTTATATGTTTTGAGCTAACAAAGTTATATAGTTGGTAAAAGTAAGACCGATTATTGGTTACCCATTAGTAATCACTATTCAAGGTTAACTGAATATCAGTATGAACCAAGCAAGGAAATATTATGTTAACTAAGTGGATAAAATTTTACTATTGTCACCGAGCTGACAGTTGTCATGAATCGAAAAGTAAGTCAAGCATTTAATGCATAAAGTTTTGAATGGGAATATCAAAAATTCTATAAATACACAAATGTAAGATTTCATTTTTCACATTTTGAATATCGGAGAGCTAAGATTTCACAAAGCGAGTTTGAACAAGAAGCCTTCATGCAAATTCAATTTATTTCAGATCGAACCAACCACACTCTTCGATACATTCTGAGTAAGTTGAAACCCTACCGAGCACATTTTTCATATTTATTAGAAAACCTAGTGTTGGTGTTTCTTATTCCCCAAAGGTCAGATTGACATAAGGATTGATAGGGCTAGTGTCACATTCACTCAACACTCCAAATCTGATAGGAAAAAGGGCCAACTGACAACGATCAAAGAGAGATCCTTCTACACTTTGAGCTCTGTTAGTCCATTTTCTAGTTCAATGCAAAATCTTTAGGAAATGGCCTATTGCCTTGCAAATTTTCTTGAGGTGTCCTACCCTATGTTCTTCATGTAGTCACCTTGCTCCAGTCCAATTTGCACGTGCTGATTTGCAAAATCCAAAAAGTTGTTCAAGTTCTAAGGTTGGCAGGAAACAAATTTCAAAATCTACCCATGTGTCAAAAACCCATAGTATTTTTGAAAATCCATGTTGTTTTTTACCTTGTGCTTCTTGTTTTGTGCACTTGTCCTTTGGCGTCGAAAAATCTATGTCTTTTCAGTCATTCTCTATGTCAAATACTTTGTGTGTTTTCAACCTTGGTCCTAACTACGCAGGTGTGATGGATGGTGGGGCCCAGTCCTTGCAGGGTTTCTTGTCCCTCATTCTCTAGACTTTCTAGTGGTTACATCTTCTATTTGGTGACCTGGGGACTATGTTGTCGTGCAATCTCTTCATTCCTAGCAAATAGCGGCTGACATCTCACGACTTGGTGAATGGTTAGTTGCATAGTTGCTGAATGCTTGGCAGTTGGTTCATTGCTCGATGGTCAGAGCCCTTTCAATCCTATGATTACTGCATGATTGCAAGGAATATTCTTTCCCCTTGCAATCATGCGACAACCATCTGATCTTGTAGTGTTTAAAAAAGGGTTCACAGGTGGTGGGTCCTATGTCAGGTGACTCAGTGGTTTCAGTAAATGGTGTGATGACATGTGGCATCAGGTGAGCCGAAGTGGGGTCTGAGGTTTTGTGGAGTGGATAAAGATCTAGTAGTGCTGACAAAGTTCAATGTGTTCACATGTTCATGCATTAAAAGGGTGATTCACTAGTTTGTTTGGTGATTCAGCGAACAATGGTCATGTGATCGCTAAGTTTTTTAGTGATGGTGGAATGCATTTCATGAACTGGTGAAATTTCTTCGGTCGCCAGTTTTCCAGATAAAGTGGGGCTGGTGTTTTGGTGACATGGAGGCTTGTCGTGTGTTCACATAGCCCAATTTTTAGCTATGTGATCAAGTGACCACTGATGATATCGCGGTTGTGGAGTTGTGTGGGTCCACAGTGCTGTGCTGCTGACATGCCCATTTTTCATTCACCGAGGGATTTATGAGGTGGCCGAGGATATTTTAGCAGGGTTTGTGACCGTTAACCATGGATAGGAGACCGCAATCACATGATTGCAAAGGGTTAATTTGGTGCCTTGCCGTCATGCAACCAAGCATAATTTGAAACTCAGATTCCTATGGTGGTTAAGTTGGTGACCGCGTGATTGTGCAACTAGGGGCAAACAGTTGAGGAACATAAAGCCCGCGAAGTGCAAAGTAGCCGTTTGACTTCAAATTTGAATTTTCTGAGGGTTTCCAGCGATAGAAAGGACTAAATTTCAATGCAGAAGTGACTAGAACTAGTAAGAAGTAATTTGTTTGCCATTTCAGTGTGGTCCAGGGTGTGATGATTGTTTACAAGGATCTGTACCTTGTAAGGAATGAACAAGGAGTGGCTCGAGGCATGTTGCAGGGTGGTTGTTTTGACTTTTTCTCTTGGAAAATTTGTGATCTTTTGTATACTGATCTAAGAATTATCATAATTGGAGATCGTCTTTGATCTATTTTTCTGAGATTGCTTGGTTTCCTACCCCTGCAATAAATTCTTGATTGGTTTTCATTGGCCGGGTAGTTGAAATCCTAACCCTGGTTACCCATAGCTTTTTGCATCCTACTGGTTTAGGATCCCAAGGTAACCAGTGGTATAAATTGTAGGTTGTTCAATTTTGTAAGGGTTCCTTCTTCTGCAAATTGTTTAGGAGAATTGGTTTCATGCTGAAGGATCCTTTTCCTGTAGATTTCTTCTTCTTTCATATAGAGTGTTCTTCTTCCCTTGCTGGTTCTGAGAACATAATGCATATTGTAACAGACTTGTTTTATGTATGAGAATTTAATATAATCTTACTATTACCAAGCTATCTCTATTTGAATTCTTGATTTATTACTCATACATCAAGGGTGTTTGATTTTTCTATTTGCACTGCCTATGTGCTTACAAGTGGAGTTGTCTTCACAGGGATAAGTGGTTCAAGATTAGTATTCATGTATGTATGAGCTAAAATATCAAGGATAGGTCATGCTTGTCTTCCAGTGGATGCTGGTTAATGTATTGTCTGATTCATAGGTCTCTTCTAAGGGGAGGGTTAAAAGCCTTTGATGGATAATAGCATGCTTGAATGCACGGGTGGGTGTTAAGTTAATGTTTGGTCATGGTGTGTGATTGATGTCAGGCATCAACACATTGAGTATATTGTTTTCGTGTTTCATAGTTGTCTCTTACAGTAGGGTATTTGACTCTGTGGCCCATTAGATAAGGCACTGGTCTATGAGAGACTTAGGGTATCTTAGGGGTCCCTTCTATCCATTTAAAATCATTTCAATTCAGGTCCACCCTTTCCCTTTCTTGCTATTAGTATAGGTCTCTGGTTTTCAGACTCATTGCATGCAAGCAGGTTATTGCATCAGATTTGATTTCATTAGAGTACAAGATACCTACAGGAGTCTGGTAACTATTCCAAAATAATACATCTACAGGCCTTTCAATCATCAAGAAGAGTCATAAGTGTGCAGATGAGGCAATATCTGCCTGAGTGATGTGGAGCTCAAAGTAGAAGGAGGATGCCCTCAGTCCTCATCAATTGGCACTTTTTCCTTGTCAGACTTTGGAGCGAAGACTAATTAGTTTGTCAATCATAGTGTAAACCTAGCACCGTGTGCGAACAAGTTTAAAAGCCAACAAAATGGTGACTCTGCTGGGGAGAACAATGAAAAGGAATTTTATCTGTTAGAATCTCTGGTTGTTTCAATTTTTGCAGTATCATATTGACTAGATTGATTTACCCATCTGAGTCACCAAAAAAATGGTGACTCTATTGGGGAGAGTCTAGAAAAAAGTTAGATATAAAAGCCAAGCATTTTCTGATATCTTCTCACCTAGTTGTGAGTGGCAGCTCTAATTTGTCTGTGTTTGATCAGTGCACTCCCTGATAAATAGTGTGTATACCTAGTGTAGTTTTGTGTTGGCTAGAAGAAGAAACAATGAATTATTTTTCCTCTCAAGGAGGTGGTGAATCTACACTACAAAGAATTTGATGGAGCTTCAAGGTGAGCTCTAGATTTTCCCTGCTTCCAGCCAAAGGTTTCTACTGCAAAACTTACAGGTATTCTCTTATTGAAATATTTCCCTATCAAGTGTGTAGCACTGCTGTAGAGGGATGAGTTGTAGTGGGCAGTTCCTCATGGAGGAATTTAGGCCCTTTTGTTTTGATGACATTGAAGGTGCCCCTAATGAGTTCTCTACTGAGGATGGGAAGTTCTTGCCGAGATTCATGGCTAGTGGGTCTATTTTTGCAAGCCAACATGTTGATGTTGTCATGGGTATTTTTGGAGATATGGATGTTGAACATGAAGATGTTGCCATGAGGTTATTTGTGCACACATTTTTTGATGGTGCATGGAAGTGGTTCTTGTCCTTGCCTTCATGTTCAATCCCTTCTTGGGATGTGTTGAGAGCTAAGTTTGTTGAGCATTTTGATAAAGTTGTTGCTCTCAAGAAATAATTAGCAAAGTTGAAAATGGTGAACTAACAGTTAGCAAAGGACATAAGGTTGCTAAGACTAGTGGCTCCTGATGATGTTCATGAGGAGGCCAATGTTTCTGATGTTGATTTTCACTATGCAGAGAGTGTTGACTATGAAGCTAATTCTGAGATCAGTGCATATGAGGATGTTGAAGATGAATCTGAGGATGGCAATATTTCCTTTTTGTCTACAGATTTTTCTTCTTGTCAACATGAGAAGGTAGTTTTCTTGTCTCGGTTTGATGATGTTTTATGTGATAGGTAGGAATATGATTATGATGCAGATGATGATTCCTGCATTAGTTTATTCACACAAGATGATCTAAAGCTAGACATCTCCATTCTTTTCTTGGATAAGAATGATGTTTGCAATGATAGGGATGTAGCTGATGAAGAAGAAAATGATGTTCAAAGTCCACTAAGCAGTGAAAGGATTTCAGTACTCTTGGCTAAGGAATTTCAGAGGTATGCACCTTGTCTAGACTTTGATTTGCAGCTCCCCTGTGATATACACTTTGACACTGATAATGAGGCCAGTGTTCAAAGTGACCATGAACACCCATGTATACAAAGTTCCCCCTCTGGTAGTGACTCTACAGAAAGAGAAGTAGAAGGACATGACAGTGTGTTTTCCTATCATCAAGATTACAGTGATGAACAAATTTCTTGTTCAAGCCCTTTCCCTGTTTCTGCTAAATATGATACTGAATGTGACAGTATTGAGGACTTAGTCTTCAATAGTTGGGATAGATTTTCTTCTAGAGAAAATAATGATGATGCAGTGCTCCCCTATCACCAAAGTTTTGATGAGGACCTTCACTTGGTTCATGATGCAGTCAGTGAGGACACCATGGAGGAACCAAGTTTCTTAGTGGCTGAAGCAATGTGTGAAGGTAAATTTGAAGATCCAAGTCCTTCTCAGCTAGGTAACTATATTATAACGCATAATGTTCCTCATGTACTATTTTATGATGCATTACAAGGTGAGTTTCTTATTCTTTCCAGTCAGCAGGAGGAAGTAAGTGATGTTCCTTACTTCTTGGAGTTTGAATATGAATGTAATAATCATGACTGAAAAAGTATGGGTAGTGATCAGCATAGTTTCATTCTTCAGCCCATGATTATTCACATATGTTTGTAGCAGAATGATAGAAAATTTTTCAGGTGGATGATTATGTATGTGGATGAGAATCAGACCTTTGATTCAGGGGGGTCATTGATTTCATTTTGGTGGCCTAAGGCCATCAAGTAAAGTTGTAAATCTTGTAAATTCTATAAATATCTTTCCCTTTCCTGTTGTGTGCTTTTCCTTCTTATTCCCTACATTTTTTGAGGTTCCCTATTTTTGTCTAGTTGGTAGTCTACTTCTCCTAGAGATCTAAATTCTTGCCATGCCTGCAAGAGACATGCATCCCCAACTAGAGCCACTGTTAGTCCATTTTTTGGTTCAATGAAAAATCTTTAGGAAATGGCCTATTGCCTTGCAAATTTTCTTGAGGTGTCCTACCCTATGTTCTTCATGTAGTCACCTTGCTCCAGTCCAATTTGCACGTGCTGATTTACAAAATCCAAAAAGTTGTTCAAGTTCTAAGGTTGGCAGGAAACAAATTTTAAAATCTGCCCATGTGTCAAAAATCGACAGTATTTTTGAAAATCCATGTTGTTTTTGACCTTGTGCTTCCTATTTTGTGCACTTGTCCTTTGGTGTTGAAAACTCTATGTTTTTGGTCATTCTCAGTGTCGAATACTTTGTGTGTTTTTGACCTTGGTCCTAATTGCACAGGTGCGATGGATGGTGGGGCCCAATCCTTGCAGGGTTTCTTGTCGCTCATTCTCCAAATTTTCTAGCAGTTACATCTTCTATTCAGTGACCTAGTGACTATGTTGTCATGCAATCTGTTCATTCCTAGCAGTTAGCAGCTGACATCTCATGACTTGGCAAACAGTTAGTCGCGTAGTCACTGAATGATTGGCAGTTGGTTCATGGGTCCTAGTTCTTTTCATTGCCTAGTGGTTAGAGCCCTTTCAATCCTAATATTGCCACATGATCACAAATAATATTCTTTCCCCTTGGGATCATGCGACAACCGTCCAATCTTGCAGTGTTTAAAAAAGGGTTGACGGGCGGTGGGTCCTGTGTCAGGTGACTCGGTAGTTTAAGCAAATGGCGTGATGACATGTGGCATCGGGTGGGCTCAGGTGGGGTCTAAGGTTTGGTGGAGTGGATAAAGATCTGGTGGTGCTGACAAAGTTCAATGTGTTCACAAGTTCGTGCATTAAAAGGGTGATTCACTAGTTTGATTGGCAATTCAGCGAACAATGGTCACATGATTGCTAAGTTTCTTAGCAATGGTGGAATGCATTTCACAAACTGGTGAAAGTTCTTTGGTCACCAGTTTGGTAGATAAAGTGGGGCTAGTGTTTTGATGACATGGAGGCTTGTTGCATGTTTGCATAGCCCAATTTTTGGCTATGCAATCATGCAACCACTGATGATATCATGGTTGCGGAGTTGTGTAGGTCTACGGTGCCGTGCTACTGACATGCCCATTTTTCATTTGCCGAGGGATTTATGAGGTGGCCAAGGATTTTTTAGCGGGGTTTATGACCCTTGACTGTGGCTAGGAGACCGTGGTTGCATGATCGCAAAGGGTTAATTTGGTGCCTTGCAATCATGTGACCAAGCATAATTTGAAACCCGGATTCTTGTGGCGTTTAAGTTGGTGACCGCGCGATTGCATGACTAGGGGCAAACAGTTGAGGAACATAAAGCCCGTGAAGTGCAAAGTAGCCATTTGACTTAAAATTTGAATTTTTTGAGGGTTTCCAATGATAGAAAGGACTGAATTTCAATGCAAAAGTGACTGGAACTGGTAAGAAGTAATTTGTTTGCCATTGCAGTGTGGTCCAGGGTGTGATGATTATTTACAGGGATCTGTACCTTGTAAGGAATGAACAAGGAGTGGCTCAAGGTGTGTTGTAGGGTGGTTGTTTTGACTTGTTCTCTTGGAAAATTTGTGATCTTCTGTATATTGATCTGAGAATTATCATAATTGGACATCATCTTTGATCTGTTTCTTTGAGATTGCTTGGTTTCCTACCCCTACAATAAATTCTTGATTGGTTCTGATTGGCTGGGTAGTTGAAATCCTAACCCTGGTTACTTGTAGCTTGGTGCATCCTACTGGTTTAGGATCCCAAGGTAACCAATGGTATAAATTGCAGGTTGTTCAATTTTGTAAGGGTTCCTTCTTCTACAAATTTTTGAGGAGAATTGGTTCCATGTTGAAGGATCCTTTTCCTATAGATTTCTTCTTCTTCTTTCATATAGAGTGTTCTTCTTCCCTTGCTGGTTCTGAGAACATAATGCATATTGTAACAGACTTGTTTTATGTATGAGAATTTAATATAATCTTACTATTACCAAGCTATCTCCATTTGAATTCTAAATTCATTAATCATACATCAAGGGTGTTTGATTTTTCCATTTGCACTACCTATGTGCTTGCAAGTGGAGTTGTCTTCGTAGGGATAACTGGTTCAGGATTAGTATTCATGTATGTATGAGCTGAAATATCAAGGATAGGTCATGTTTGTCTTCTAGTGGATGCTGGTTAACGTATTGTCTGATTCATAGGTCTCTTCTAAGGGGAGGGTTAAAATCCTTTGATGGATAATAGCATGCTTGAATGCACAGGTGGGTGTTAAGTTGAGGTTTGGTCATGGTGTGTGATTGATGTTAGGCATCAACACATTGAGTATATTGTTTTCGTGTTTCATAGATATCTCTTGCAGTAGGGTATTTGACTCTGTGGCCCATTGGATAAGGCACTAGTCTATGAGAGACTTAGGGTATGTCAGGGGTCCCTTCTATCCATTTAAAATCATTTCAATTTAGGTCCACCCTTTCCCTTTCTTGCTATTAGTATAGGTCTCTGGTTTTCAGACTCATTGCATGCAAGTAGGTTATTGCATCAGATTTGATTTCATTGGGGTACAGGATACCTATAGGAGTCTGGTAACTATTCCACAATAATACATCTGCAGGCCTTTCAGTCATCAAGAAGAGTCATGAGTGTGTAGATGAGGCAATACCTACCTGAGTGATGTGGAGCTCAAAGCAGAAGAAGGATGCCCTTGGTCCTCATCAATTAGCACTTTTTTCCTCTTAGACTTTGGAGTGAAGACTAATTAATTTGTCAATCATAGTGTAAACCTAGCACCATGTGGGAACAATTTTAAAAGCCAACAAGCTCCACATCACTCAGGTGGGTGTACCTCATCTGCACACTCATACAACTTGTGTCACACTATAGGCCTACAAGTAACTAACTGTGGAATGATTTTCAAACCCTTATAGGTATCTTGTACCTTGAATGAAACCAATATCTCATGCAATAGCCCTACTTGCATGGAGTGAGTATGAAAATCAGAGACCTACACTAGCAACATGAAAGGGAAAGGGTGGGACTGAATGGAAATGATTTGAATAGATTGAAAGGACCCCTGAGATGCCCTAAGTCTCTTATAGACTAGTGCCTTGTCCATTGGGTCACAGAGTCAAATACAATATTGCAAGGGATAGTTATGAAACAAGAAACAATATACTCAATATGTTGATGCCTAACATCAATCACACACCATGACCAAACCTCAACTTAACACCCACCTATGCATTCAAGCATGTTATTATCTATTCAAAGGATTTTAACCCTCCCCTTAGAAGAGACCTATGAATTAGACAATACATTTACTAGCATCCACCGAAAGACAAGCATGACATATCTTTAATATTTCAGCCCATACACACATGAACACTAACTTTGAACCAGTTATCCCTGCGAAGACAACTCCACTTGCAATCACATAGGTAGTGCAAATAGAAAAATCAAACACCCTTGATGTATGATTAATGAATCCAGAATTCAAATGGAGATAGTTTGGTAAAATAAAAATATATTAAATCCTCACACATAAGACAAATCTGTTACAATATGCACTGTATTCTCTAAACCATCAAGGGAAGAAGAACACCCTATATGCAGAGAGAAGGAGAAATCTGTAGGATAAAACCTTTCATGGAACCAGAAAGGAACTCTAAGCTGGAACCCTTACAAAGTCAAAATTTTGACAATTTATACCACTAGCTACCTTGGAAACCCAAAATAGGTTGCAACAAGCTACGGATAGGTAGGGCTAAATTTTCACCCACCCCGACCAACCAGAAATACATCAAAATTTAAAAAATCTTGGAGGGAAAACCAAGCACATGTCTATCAGACCAAGGATGATCTTCGCACTTGAGAAGAATCTTTGAAAAGGATAAGAAGATCATAAATTTACCATGCAAACCAAACTGAATAGACCTACAAAATGCCTCGAGCAACCAAATTTGTCCTCCCCCACATAGCAAAACATCCCTACAAACACTCATGGCACCCTAGACCACACTACAATAGCAAGCACCACCAAACCAATCAAATCTGGCCATGAAAGCATTCAATCCTAGTACTTCCTATCGCAAAACTCTCTACAAGTTTGAAATGGTCACATTCATGGTGCTAGAAGTAAATTGGTGATCTACATTTAAATCTCAGCCAACTTTAAGTCAACACCGTAGATCTTCATCCCTTTCCTGGGCATCGGCAAGATTAACCGCAATAGGAATCAGTTACATTTGTGCTTGGTCGCATGATCACATGGCTCCATAATAACCTTTGCATTCATGCAACCACAATTTCTTAACCATGCAATGCTAATCACAAACCATCCTGAGAAGTCCTTCGCCCCACCACCAGTCAATGACCAATCAAAACTGAGCACACCGGTAAGACCCACACAGTGGACCTGCCTTAACTCTGCAACTGCGACGTCCAAATAGTTGTCGCATGATTGCATAGCCAAGAAATGGGATATGCAAACATGTGACAACCTACAGACCTTTACCTTGCCACATAACCACCACCACTACTAACACAAAGTGTCAATCACATGATCACATAGCCAAGAGACGGGCTCTACGATCATGCGACAACCCACCAACACTACAACCATTACCTGGCCTTAAGTATCAGACCCACCATGTGTATCCACCTCAGCACTTGCTAGCCAATGAAAATCATGCACATCAGTATCTCTTGGAAAATGGACCCACCGCCCATCAACCCTTTTAAATGCTGGAAGATCAGACAGTTGTCACATGATCGCAAGGGGAAAGAATATTCCTTGTGGTCATGCAGCAACCGTAGGATTGAAAGGGATCTAAGAATTGGGTCCACATCTCTACCCTACATCCAATAGAACCTTGCCACCCCAGCATCTGGAAGATACCACTTCACCACCTACCACCGGGTCCCAAGGACACGTGTCAACCAGTCACATAATCACATGTCAGAAAACTCTGACATGTGATCATGCGACAGCCAACCATAGGCCACCACATAATTGCCAATGGGACCACCACCAAAGAAGCTTTACCTTTTGGGGGATCGGACGATTGTCACAAAAGTGTGGAGGATAAATGTCGTGCATCTTCACCATGTGAAGTTATGCTGACCACTAATTTTGTCTGAGCTTTAACCGTGCTAGAAGCATGAAGAACGAGGTCCCACTGATGAATTGCCACCTCACCACCAGAAACACATGTCAACTAGTCACATGATCACATAGCCAAAAATTGGGCTATGTGATCATGCAACAGCCAACCAAAGGCCGCCACATGACTGCCAGCAGGACCACACCCTTTCCACCAACAGGCCCAGCACAAGAAGTAACCGGTCGCATGTCAAAAATTTTTGACATGTGATCATGTGACAACCAATCAATTTAAAGCCCTTGAAGACCCAAGCCTACCATCTGATCATAGCTGTGCAGATAGGAAACACCATCAAATAGGGCAGAAGTACGAGGTCAAAAACACATAGGGTTTTTGATGAAAGAGGATCGAAAACACACAAATTTTTTGACAAAAAGACCAAAAACACACTCAGTTATCGAAAAACCAAAAGGTAGCAAGGAAGCCGAAGACATCATGGGTTTTCAAAAACATTGTGGGTTTTTGACACTGTGGTAGATTCTGAAACTGCTTCCTGCAGACCTTAAAGCTTAAATAACTCCCTAGGTTTATGATTTAGGAGATGTGATCTGAATTGGAGCACGGTGACAACATGAAGAACACATGGCCAAGGGCACACACCATGAAAAATTGTGGATTTAATTTGCATACCAAAATTGTGATTGCAGCAGGGTGGGACAACATTACAAAACTTGCAAGGAATAGGCCATTTTCAAAGGATTTTTGCTGTGACAAGAAAATGGACTAACACCTAGTTTGTAGAAATGGCATCTACTATGAGTTCATCTCAGGTTGTGGATGAAGAAGTCATTTTAATTGTGTCAGAAAGTTATAAGGAAGCTCCTTATAAGTTACACCTTGAAGTTTCCTCAAAAATATATATAGTAGACACTTTTTCAAGCATCCCACCTAGGGTTTTGTTGATGAAAGATATAAGATCATACATACACTATAAAATTGGGGAAATTGGAGATTTTGATATGTATGTTGTACTGCATGAACCGAAGTTGAGAAGAACACTGGTGCAGCATGGGATGGTAGAGCATTAAATATTTCAACAATTGTGGATCCTGAAGTGAAGTTCGCAGCACATGTTATTGGTTATAAAATATTTCAGTCAAGCAAGTCATTAGATAGACCTAGTCGATCTACTACTAAGATAGGTTGAGAATAACATGAAGACAGTAAAGGCATAGAAGCCCAATACCTATAAGTTTTCTTCACTACTTGTATGTCTATTTTTCTATCTCCAGTGCACAAATATTTGATATTATGAAAGGTATGGGAGATAATGCTAAGAATGTAATAAATAGTTACTTTGAAGATTTTAAAGTGAAGATGAATTTGAGAAGTAAAATTCCTGATGAATTGGTTGATAAATA
The DNA here is from genome assembly GCA_027943335.1 of Chamaecyparis obtusa. Lineage (NCBI taxonomy): Eukaryota > Viridiplantae > Streptophyta > Pinopsida > Cupressales > Cupressaceae > Chamaecyparis > Chamaecyparis obtusa. The sequence continues at coordinate 211,201 of BSBK01008174.1, read as the reverse complement.
TGCAATGGATATTTGTTTTCTAGTAGACACCAACCATACCATGATAAAAGCAGTTGAACCAATAATCAAATGGCTAGCACCTATGGGCTATGAAGTAGATTATGATTTTGGTTTGTTATTAATAAAGGCACTGATAGCATTACCAAAAGACCCCAAGGCCACTAGGTTTGGAACCTTTGAAGAAGCTAGGTCTAGAATCAAGATAGGCTTGTTCATTAATAAAATGACAAGGAAGGCTAAGAAGATGAAAAAGCTTTTATCTAAGAAATTTGTGAAGGATGCAGACTCATTTGAGGAGTCACTGATTGAACAGGCAACCGGAGGTTAGTTAATGTTGGCTGACAAGGCTTATGATTATGAGGAAATTGAATCTAAAGAAGTACAAGAAGCTACACTAGTTCCTCCTACTAAAGCTCCAAAGAAGAGGCAGTTACCAATATAGATAGGTACACGCACAAGGTCATCCACTGTAGCTTCAACACCATAGAAGAAGGGAGTAGAAAAGATAGTAAAACCAAAGGCAGCTACACTGACAAAAACATATGCTAAAAGAGGTCAGAAGGTTGTAGCTGAGACACATAAGAAAAAGAGAAGAAAATTGATAAGAGGAAAGGAATATTTAGAGGGTGAAGAGGAAGAAAAAAATCTAGGACAATTCAAGATTGTCAATAACAAGAAACATTCAATTGATGATGTCATTGAGGACATATTGGAGAATGGAGACATCTCGGACTAGGAACATAAAAGATTTGATAAAATGTCAAATGAAGATCAAAATAAAATAGAGGAAGCTATCATCTAAATGATGATATGTTTCAAAAGAGTTCCACTAGAATTTAGTACACAACTCCCAGTTGCACTTGAAGAAAGAATAAACTAGAAATGGACTTATGCACTAGAAATTGAGAAGAAAATGAGAGAACAACTCCTAGCTTCGGTAGCACCAACTTTATCTATGGAGGAGATAAAAGAACTTATGGAATCATTGGCACAAAGATTTCCAATCAAAAACTGAGCTATGCAAATACTAGATGAGAACCTTGCAGATCTTGACGAATCAGGTCAAATCATCTAGACACCCATTCTTGCTGTGAAAGAACAAACAGAGAAAATTTGTTTTTAGAATTTTTCTAAGAAGAGACACAAGTCCAAAGGAAAAGGAATTTTTATTGAAGAAGATAATGCACAAAAGAAGCAGGAAGCAAATATATCAGTTACCAAGGTAATTGATACTACAGTTGTGCAAGAGATTCATGATAGTTCACAAGATGCACCAGATCTTGCAGAGATCCAGATCCAAGATACAAATGACTATGATGTACTCATTGAGGACATCACCAATGGTGATCCTAATGATAGGGATAATGATGAGGATGTGAATATTGAACCTACACATGCAAGAGATGAGGCACCACTTACCAAATGTGCAATCACATCTTTACTGGGTGAGCTTCCAATTTTAGCTAAAGCTGTTGAAATTCTATCTAAGGAAAAACCCAAAGGCTCTATCCCCAAGAAACCACAAGACACAACCGGGGAACCAAGCAATGAACCTCCTGTCGAGACAAACAAGCCTAAAGAAATAGAGGCCAATAAATCAAAAACAAAGAATAACGAAGAGCCAAATTCTATAGAGGCAACCCCACTAGACACAATTTCAGAGGCTTTGACTCAATCTACCGACACACAAGTTACTGATGAGTAGAAAAAGGATGATAATGTGTCTACCGGATAGAATACTCCAAGGGAAATAGATGAAAAGGCTATTGTTGTTATAGCAAAAGAGCCTGAGAAGAAAAAGAAAAATAAGGGTAAAGGAAAAGGGCAGGTCACTCTAGATGAAGTGATTATAATACCAGAGTGTGACCCGAGGACCCTTAGCCCTGAGGAATTGAGAAAATATGGGAAATTATGTACAAGAAAAGTAGCACAAGAGAATTTGAGACAAGAGACTAAATGCAAAGAAATATTAATGGATGTTAGGGATATCTTACAATAGGTAGTACATGAAGTGAACATTGATGAAGATACTCCTATCATAGATCAACTTACTTTACTTACTTAAAAGATAAATGCCCCACACATTAATGCTGACAAGCAAATTGAAGAAAGGGCAGAGTCCAAGATTCAAAACAAACTTGCAGAAAGAATTAGCCAAGAAGTGGAAATTAACAAGGTCAAACTAGCTAAGGTAATAACTGAGATCAAATCAATAACTCAGTTAATTTGTCAATTCTTACTGAAGCTATGCACTGTCAGACCATTCACTACTAAGATTAGTGAAAAGATAAAATCACTTGAAAATGAAATCACAGTCAGTGCACATAGCCACAAGCTATTGCTAAGCATATAATCAGAGTTCAAGAACTTAGGTGATTGATAGAAGATCTTAAGAAACAAGAAGAGTGGATCACTGATCAAGTTACTGAGTTGTAGACAGAACTCCTTCCCTACCTAAAATTTTTTTAGAAACATATTGTCAAAGTGGAGCAACTTGTTGCAACACTAGAGATTTCAGTGTTGGAGAACATCTTTGACATGCATGCACAAGTTGGTCTTGAGCACATTTATCTCACCAACTTGAAAGAGGAATGGGAAAACCTCCCAGAGTCATTGAAGAAAACTCATCAGCACATTTTTTACCAGCTGTAAGTATACCATTTTTGTATTTAGCATTATTATCAAAAAGGGGGAAACCAATGTATATGCCAAATATGTAAATTTTTTGCCTAAGTATACTACAGATTACTGGAGCATGCACCAAGGGGGAGTATTTACAAAATTTTGATATGTTTATGTATATGGAAGAGATATAAGTTTCTTTTGAGACATAAGGTCTATATACATTCAAGTTTTGATACTAATGCCAAAGGGGGAGATTGTTATCTCTATTGAGCATTAAAGGTTGTCATTAGTATCAAAGGTTATCAAAGACTACTGATTGGTTACATATATGAAGCTAGTCAGTAACTATAAGCAAAATAGGACAGCCAGTTAAAATGTATACATTGAGCATCACTCATTTTATCAAGCATCAGTAGAAATCAATACCGAGTGACAATAAACACTGAGCGATAGAATGAACATCGAGTAGTTTATATAGTGTTTATTGAGGATCATAGGAAATGGTATAGTAATCAAGAATGGCACATTCTTCTATGAAAATGGTTACAATAGATCAGAAAATGTATTACCAAGATTGAGAACAATTTATTGTTAAGTTACAATGAAGATTCTATGTAATAGTTTGATCTAGGTTATTTTTGTACACCATAGATCTTAGACTTTTGTCTAAGATTTGTAAACCTAATTTTGTTTAAGCGGCATAATGTTGTATGCTATATATTTTGTATGTTACATCATTTTTGAAGTGAACTGATGTATGAGTGAAGAAGCACTTGAAGTTCTAGCCAACCTTCAAGATTATCAGTTGACAAAGCATATCAGTATTCAAAAGTTTATCAAATTAAGCAAAATCAGAGCAAGCTAACCGAGTAGTTTAGAGCAGAGATTCATCATAGTAAAGGTGATATTTTTTTAGTACTTTATTGATCTCTATCAAACAATTAAGTTTTCATTAGCAGATAGTTACCTATTTCTTTCTAACAATTGTAATAGAGGTTTTGGTTAAATCTCTTAATAGAGTAGACTTGATAGTCTGTTTGTAAATCTCTTAACTGAGTGTACACTCAAGTAGTGTTGCTAAAATCCTATAACTAGGTAGATCTAGCTAATCTAATATGTTACCCCTAATAGGGTAAGATCACCAGAAGTGTGTTAGGCCATTTTCCTATCAATGCAAAAATCCTATGAGAATAGCCTTTCCCTGCAATGTCTTGTGAAATTGTCCCACCCTACCTGCAAGCTTATTTTTATGTGTGAGGAAGTTCTATAGGGTTTCATTGCTTGTGCCCTTATCCAGAGGTTTTTTTTCATGTCATCATGCTTTACTCTAGGGTGCATGGTCTAATATGTAAAAAATTCAAGTGAACTGACCTGCCCTAGTTGTGACACAATCTTGATCTGTGAGCTAAATTTCTAATGTTTGATGGCTTGTACCCTTACATATGATAGTTCATTGTGTTTCCAAGGTCAGGTTAAGAGTGCATACCTTGAAAGGTCACAACCAAGAATTTATTCAAGTTTTATGGTCTGTAGAGATAGTTCATTTCATGTCTAGCAGCCTTAGTTTGGAAAGCGGTTAAAGTTTGATGAGGATCGACGATTGTCGCATATCCACAAAGGAAAGGTGCTTGAAGATTAGTCATCATGGAAATGGGATAGTTGTCCAATTCTCCAAGAGATAGAAAGTTTAGTGGGACCAGTTGCTGGGTCTTTCTGCTATGTTTGTTCCTTATTGGTCATAGAGGAGAGTGACATGGAATTTATCAGCAAGGCCCGATAGTCAGTCACCTTTTAATCCTATGGTTGTTGCATGACCGCAAGGAATCTTTTTCCCTTTGTGATCATGAGACAACTGTCTAATCTTTCAATGTGTAAGGGTTGACGATCTGGTGGGTCCGCATGCCATTTGTTGCTAACGTACTCATTTCTAATTGGTTGCAGTGTTGCTGATGTGGAGAAATTATTTTCAAAGTTCTCTTTGACTGTTGCAGATTTTTGTGGACAGCCCAACCTACCAAGAAATAAATAAGATCGATGGCTACATTTTAAGCTTGCTGACTAACCATTGCTACCCAAAATTTAAATATTTTAAGGGTTTCTCAACAATGAAATGATTGAAAATTCAATGTTTTGGCAGTCAATCTGCATGCTATGATTTTGTGCTCACTGGTACAGTATGGCCTAAAGTATGATTGACTATGGAGGGTGTTTGCACCATGATGGTGGGTGAGATGGGCATTAAAATTCATGTACATCATAGTTGGAATTGTAAAGGGTAAACATGCTAGGTTTCTAGTCTTTTCCTACCAGTCAGGGATTGTGCCATTAATGAAGATCATTCTTGGATTTGTTTTCTCTGAGATTTCTTTAGTGCCCCCCCTGTAGTAAATTTTGATTGAATCTAGTTGGTGAGGTAGTTGAAACCCTAATCCTATCCTAGCTATCTGAAGCTTGATGCATCCTTTCCGAAGGATTCCAAGATAGCTAGTGACTATATATAGCTATCTAATGTATGTAAAAGGGGTTGATGCTTAATTTGGAGAATTGAGTAATGAGAGCTTGGGCTGAGGGTTGGTTTTCTTTAGCATTTTCTAATGTTGCAATGTATTGATTCTACAAAGTTTAATGAGAATACACTTAAATCCCAATTTCAGACTTTTGTATGTCTTCTTGTTTCTATATTGAATCCTTACATATTAATGTCACAAAGTGAATTAGTATATGGTGTACAGATTAGATTGTGAGATTGTCTTTGAGTTCTTTCCAAAGTCAGGATTAAATCCTTAAAGATATTATCAGAGAATTCAGGGTGAAATAGGAATTTGATGTCCAGGTATGTGAGTGAGAGGAATAATAGGCAAAGCACTTATTCTAGATTTGGGTTTGTTTAAGTTATATTTTTAGTTGATGTGTGTTGTATTGTGACTTTGTGCCCTAGGAGAAGACACTAGTCCATCCTCAGGAGGCATTTTCCCATCTATCAAACAAATATAAATGATGAAATCCTTAAATTTGTTTGTAAAGGCTATGAATGTGTAATATTTTGGAGAATCCTTTCAAGAAGTGAGTCAAGGGTACACTCGCCTAAGTATTAGACTTGAAGTGTAGGGGGATCTTTGTTGATCCTTGTTAATTGGCCCTTTTCCTTGCAGACTTTGAAGTGGTGATAGAGTCAATGACATTAGTTTGTCAATCATAGTGTACATCTACAAGTAGAAATAAAAGGAACCAACAAAATGGTGACTCTACTGGGGAGAGTCTACAAATAGGAGAAATTTCAAAAGATTCTTGTGTTTCTCATGTTTTGGTATTTTTTGTTAAGGATTCTCAAGGTTTATTTCATAAGATTTCCCATTAAAGGTGGGTGGCGACTCAAAAGGTTAAGAACCAATATTTATAAGGGTTGAATACAAGGTCTTTTTTCAAGAAGCATCCTGAGGTTACTTTGGAGCAGTCTCCTAGATTAGAAAAGAAAAGTTGGATCAGAAGAGATGGGGAATCTACTAGCACCCCTATAAGAGAACAAAATAATGCTAGAAATAGAGCACCACATGCATCTTCTAATGAGGATGATTCACAATATAAAATTTCTAAATCTGATAGTGGCCACTCTCAAGATAATTTCTATGATACCCCAGAGCCATTATTTCAAGACAAAGATTCACATCCTGCAGATCAGGATGTGCAAGCAAGAGAAATGGGTTTTGGACCAAATTTAGATCCTGATGAGGATATGTTTAGAGGGAAGCCCATAGGACCAAGGTGGGTCTATTTCCCATATCAAAATCTTGCTGATATGGATGTGTCATCAACCTCTGAAGACACTATGATTGACCCAAATGATTTGGGTGTATTGAGATTATAGTTAGCAGAGCTGCCATACACAAAAGATTACAAAAAGAAAGAGAGGCTGAGAAAATAAATGCATTAATAGAAAGAGAGTCTCTACTTAGAAATATTAATGAGCTAAAGGAGAGAAACAAAATGCTTTCTTATGCTCCTAAAACTTTGCAGCATGATGTCTATGGTGATCCAGATGCTTTGAGAAGTGAAAGAGAATGTTTCCTACAAGACCATGAATTTGATAAAGAGGGTCCTATGATTAGATAGGTTCAAAGCTATGCCTCTTTACCTAAAGATGAAAATGAATGTGAAATTACTAGACCTACTACTATTGTTAATGAGAAGAGAAAACAAAAGATGGTGGGGATTCAAATAAATGAGCCAGAGGGAATACCAAAGGTCCCACCACCTATTTCAAATGAATATGTAGAGATGGAAAAGAAAAGAAAGGAAGATGATGATCTTGCAAGAGAATTGGAAAAGGCTGAAATTGAAGCCTCCATTGCAGAAAAAAGAAGGAAGATTCTGGTCTTGAAGGCTTCATCTGCAAATACCCCTAGACCATCTGCTATTGACAAAGGTATGCCATCTACAACTTCTAATGTTGTTCCACTTGGTAGTAGTACTGCTCATAATCTATTTCTTACTTCATCTGCCAAGATAAATGTTGACCCTAAACAACAGTCAAGTGTACAAGTAGATGGAAAGGTAAATATTGTTGTTATCCCTAGTGGAACACTAGTTTAAGTTTTCAGAGAAGGCTTGTGCAATTAGAGGGGTATAGACAAATTAGCTTTGATGGAATACCAAGATACCCCAATGCTTTTCCCACTGATATAAGAGACAAAATACCTAAATTTGATGGTAATAATGCCATTAGTTGTGAAGAACACCTTAGGTTGTTTGTCAATGTGATAAATGACTATGAGGTTGAACATGAGGATGTGGTCATGAAATTGTTTGTTCAGTCTTTGGTGGAAGATGCTAGAGATTGGTTAAAAAGACTCCTTGATAGATGTATTGACACATGGGATTCCTTTAAGAAATGCTTCAAGGAACAATATGGTGATAGGCCTAATGCCAGTTTTATGTTGAATGAATTTAATACCATAAGGAAAAATCAGAACGAGTCTACAACTAAGTTCAACATGACATTTTAGAATGGTATGCATAAACTATTTCAAGTCGTGAGGTTAGATGACAATGTCTGCTTAACCACATATTTCAATGCTTTTGATGAAAAAATGGGATACTTGTTGAGGGACAAAGAACCAAGAACTCTCAGAGATGCTTTTCGGATTGTTGTCAATATTGAAAACAATATGAAAATATCAGGGAAATTGGGTGGAAAAAGAGATGACCCTAAGTTGTTTGGGGATAAAAAATACAAAAGGGATAATGAGAGAAATATTGGAAATAAGAAGCAAGAGGAAGACAAGTTGGATAAGGTGCTAAATGCACTAAAGGATTTAAAAACACCTAGTGTTAGAAATGAAAATATTTCTACTAGTGACAGGCCTTATTTCAACAACAATTTTAATAGGAAAAATAGGTTACAAAATTATCCTTATAACACATAATGGAAGGATGGAAAACCTATTGTCCTTGCTACAAAAGGAAACAATGACAGATCTATCCCTGATCCTCTACAAAAGGCTTCAATGAATTTTATGGAGGACACACCATGGTGTGTTGCTTGCCAGTTTCCTCATTCTATAGAGTGTTGTGTGGTTGCACAATCGATGGCTGCATATCAAGATGATGGTTGTGATAAACCTGATCAAGAAGAAACTCATGACAATATTGGGTGTAACATGGCATTTTCATATTTGGGATATGAAGATGATTCTGATATTGATGAAGAAACTGATGTGTGCCTGAAAAAACAAAATAAGGTTTTGTTCCATTAGGAGGTATTCTCTGATAATGAAGACATTGATGAAAAGATATGTAATATGAACTCTTCCTCAACGCTAGTAAATTTAAGAAGACCTTCAAAAGAAGAAATTGCTAGGATTACTACAGAGATGGTATCTCAAGTACAAACAAGAAATATGATAGCAAATGATGCCACTAGAAAAGTTGCAGGAATGTTCATAAAAGACACCAGTTCCAAGGAGCTTGCTGGAAATAAATTAAAAGATGACCCCTTAGTGAAATTAAAAAATGCAAGAGGTAAGAAATGGGAGCCTAAGGGTGTTGGAGATGAAAGGATCTCTACCCTTCATGACAAAAATAATCAAAGGGAAGTAGAAGAGCCAGTTAACATAGTGGCTAAAACTACAAAATTAAAAATAACAGCTACAACAAATATATCAGAGAAAAAAAAGGATACTAAAGCAATGTAGATTTGATTTTCCTTCCTCTACCCCTGTTGACATGTTGGTTGTATTGTCTTAGATTACTGTCAAGATTCCTTTGTCAAAGTTATTGAGAATCCCTGAACATAAGGATAGAGCTCTTGCATGGGTAGACAATATTCATGATAAAAATGTTACTTGTAATGCAAACGACCCCCAGGCTAAAGTTATGAAAGGAATGGAAGTTCAGGGAATGGTGTCTCAAATACCACCTATATATTTAGACAATTCTGTCAATGCTAGCCTTGAAAATATAGATCCATTTTTTTTTAGTATCATTGTGAATGGAATTAAATTAAGGAACTGTATGATTGATTCAAGTGCTTCAAATACTATCATGCCTTTCAAAATCATGGAGAAGTTGGGCCTTAAAGTTTATATAGTTCAAGGTAGATGTTGTTCAATGGATCAGAGAGAAGTACCAGTTATTGGGACTATAAATGCAATGCCCTATAGATTGGTAGCCTATCCAGAGAAAAGTTTGACAATGAGTGTCTTGGTGGTGGATATCCCTCCTCATTATGGGATGTTACTATCTAGGAAGTGGAGTGCTACCATGGGTGGAAGTTTACAATGTGACTTGTCCTAGGTAACCTTTAAGATTGATGATCAGTTTATTAAGATTGAGTGAGAGCCAAGAGTATGCCACATGATTGAAAGGAATATTGACAATGAGACTACATATTTTGTGGATACTGACATTAATTCTTTCAAGGTAGAGGCCACTGTGATTGAAAACAAGCCTATATTTCCACCTATCTCTGTGGAGGAAAATCCTAAATCTGAGAAGGGTGATTTATGGGTGATGTACTTTGATGGTGCAAACTGCAAAGATGGTTTAGGAGCAGGTGTTTTACTCATTTCTCCTAATGGAAATACTTACAAGTTCTCTTTCACATTAAGCTTCTCATGTACAAATAATATAGAAAAATATGAGGCATTACTGATAGGATTGAGGTTAGCACACAAGCATGGAATTAAAAGTGTAAGGGTTGTGGGTGATTCAGAGTTAGTTGTGTTCCAAGTAAGATCAATGTATGCTTCCAAGAATAAGAGATTGAAACAATATAGAAATGTTGTTTGGGACATGATTGAATGTTTTGATGCATTCAATATTATATGGAAAGATAGGAGCAACAATAAAATGGCTGACTTGTTAGCCAATATAGCAATCAATCCTAGTGACATTACATTTGCTAGTCTCTCCAAGGTTGAAATTCAGACTAGGCTGAGTATACTAGATAATGTTGAAAATTGGCAAGTCTTTGAAGAAGACCAGGATATTTTGAGATTTATGAATTATGAAGATCAATATCAAGGTTAGGAACTTGATTGCTTAGCCCTGGTTGAGATTGTAGAATGAAAAGAGGTCATCCTTGGTAATGAAGTCCTGCAACTTAAGACTAATAAGGTTCCTAGGGGGCTTATTGTTTTAGAAATTGTATTTGACAGTCAGGATAGAGTTCAAATGGATACTAAGAAGAGTGATCAAATGGATGTGGATGAAATTAATATTGGTACACAAGAGACACCTAAGAAGGTTTATATTGGAAGAGAGATGTCTCAAAAGGTAAGAAAGTCTCTTATTAAGTTGTTAAGAAAATTCAGGCATGTTTTTGCATGGTCATATGATGACCTAAAGGTTTATAGGGAAGACTTGTTTCAGCATATTATTCCTTTGAAGGAATATGCTAGACCTTTTAGGTAAAAACAAAGGCCAATTAATCCTACCTTAGCACCCAAGATGCAAGAAGAATTAATGAAGTTGAGAGGTGTTGGAATCATAAAGCCTATGAGGCACTCTTCTTGGGTGTCAAATCTAGTTCCTGTTAGGAAGAAGAATCAAGATATTAGATTATGTGTGGACTTTAGGAACCTAAATGTATCTTCTCTAAAGGATAATTATTGCTTGCCTAACATGGAGGCTATGTTGTAAATAGTAATTGGTTCTGATTTGATGCCCATGATGGATGGTTTTTCTGGTTACAATCAGGTTATTGTAAAGGAATCAGAACAGTTTAAGACAACTTTCACAACACCTTGGGGAGCTTATGTTTATGTGAGAATGCATTTTGGTCTCACAAATGCTAGTGCTACTTTTCAAAGGGCAATGGATGTTTCCTTTGTAGATTTTATAGATGTTTTTCTTGTTGTTTATCAAGATGACTTAACTACATATTCCAAGAAGGAAGAAGATCATTGTTCTCATTTAGAGAGGATATTTGCAAGAGCCTTGGAGTATGGCATCTCATTAAACCCAAGGAAATGTGTATTTGGTGTGACTGAGGGCAAGTTGCTTGGCCACCTAGTTGGAAAGAAAGGAGTGAAAATTGATCCTAAAAGAGTGGTGGAAATTGATAAGATTCAAAAGCCAAAAAATGTGAAGGGAATCCAGTCCTTCTTTAGCTAGATAAATTTCCTAAGAAGATTTGTTACAAACTTTGTTGAAGTTACTAGGCCAATATCCAAAATGTTAAAAATGGGGGCTGAGATTATATGGGAAGGTGAGCCTAATGAATCTTTCAAGAATATCAATCAGGCAATTAAAGATGCCCCTGTGCTCATGGCACCTGACTATGGTGTTCCAATGCACATGTTTTCTTTTGCATCTTTTCATACTATTGCTATAGTTTTATTGCAAAAAAATAAGGAGGGTTTTGAGCAGCCTATTGCATTCTTCAATAAATCTTTGTAGGCTACTGAATTGAAGTATGACATCAATGAGAAACAAGCATATGAACATGTGAAAGAAATGAAGGCTTTTAGGTGATATCTGATGGGAGTAGTTGTCATTGCTTTCATACCAAATGTTGTAGTAAAGGATATCTTTTCACAATAGGAAGTGTTTGGGAGAAGATGTAGATGGATTAATAGAATTCAAGAGTTTAACATTGATATCCAAATTACCAAGTTGGTCAGAGGACAAGGATTGGCAAAATTGATGGCTCAATCCAATCTTGATGCAAATCAGATAAATCAAGTTGAGGTTGATTACACATGTGATATGAATGATTATATTTGGTATCAAGATGTTATCTATTATTTGAGAAATATGAAGTGTCCATCAGGAATGGATGATAGCAAGAAAAGGACACTGAAACTATAGGCAAGAAAGTATGTAATTATAAAATGCAAGTTATATAAAAGGAATTTGGATTGCATACTTTTGAAATGTGTTGATGAAAATTAGGCTGACAAATTGTTGAAAGAAATGCATGAGGGGATATGTGGTGGACATTATATGGGAAAAAACTATGGCTCAAAAGATTTTGAGAGTGGAATTTTGGTGGCCCACAATCTTCAAGGATGCTGAACAATTGGTAAGAAAGTATGATGCTTGTTAGAGATTTTTTGGTAAGCTCAAGTTTTTAGGAAATGTACCATTGAAGCTAGTAGAAATGCATGCCCCTTTCTAGCAATGGGGAATGGATTTTATAGGTGAATTCCCAAATAAGTCCAATGAAGGACACTCTTGGATCTTAGTTGCCACTGATTATTTTACAAAATGGCTAGAGGCTATTCCTACAAGGAATGCAACAAGCAAGGTGGTGATTGATTTCCTATTGAATAATATTGTTACAAGATTTGGTTGTCCTGAAAGGATTGTCAGGGATAATGTAATGTGCTTCAGGTCTACTAAATACAAAGAATTCTACAAAGGTTTAGGAATCTAGATGTTATTTTCCTCACCTTATCATCCACAATGAAATGGATAGGTAGAATCAACTAATAAGAGCTTGATAAATATCCTTAAGAGGATTCTTGATAAGAATAAAAGGGCATGGAATTCAAAATTTCCATTAGTTGTATGGGTTGGAAAAGTAACTATGAAAAAGGCAATTGGATGTGCACCATTTGAATTGGTGTATAGAATACATGCAAGGATGCCTTAGAACAACTTGCTAGAGATGTATAAGTTTGTTCAAAAATATGATGAGGATCTAGAGGATGAAATGCAGTTAAGAATTGAGGATTTAATTAGGCTGGATGAAATAAGAAGAGAATCAATTTCAAGGAATGCTAAGTTGTAGTTGTAGGTCAAAAGTTTGTATGACAAAAAAGTTATTAAAAGGGGGTTTGAACCCAATGATTTGGTGTTAATTTGGAATGCTAGATTGGAAGATAAAGGAAAACATGGAAAATTTGATCCAATCTGGTTGGGGCCATATGTGATTTATGAAAAATGGGGACTGGATTCTTACATTGTTAAAAGGCTCAATGGTGACATTCAAGAGTTTTTAGTTCATGGAAAATTCTTGAAAAAATACTTTAGTTGAAGTATGTTCCTTTCCATGAATAGTAGTTAGGGTTGTATGTTTTCTAAATTCTTGTATAAAGTTGCATCTCTCTCATGTCTGGTTTTTCTTTAGTTTGTAGGTCTTTGTCCTGGTGCTCTCTGTAGTTGTTTTCTAGTAGGTGGTCTGCTCTCCTAGAATTCTAAATTCTTGCATGGGCACAAGTTACCCATCATCCCCAAATAGAGCCATTGTTAGGCCATTTTCTTGTCAATGCAAAAATCCTATGAGAATAGCCTTTCCCTGTAATGTCTTGTGAAATTGTCCCACCCTTCCTGCAAGCTTGTTTTTATGTGCTAGGAAGTTCTATAGGGTTTCATTGCTTGCACCCTTATCTAGAGGTTGTTTTCATGTCATCATGCTTTAGTCCAGGGTACATGGTCTAATATGCAAAAAATCCAAGTGAACTACCCTATCCTAGTTGTGACATAGTCTTGATCTACAAGCTAAATTTTTTATGTTTCATGGCTTGTGCCCTTAGCATATGATAGTTCATTATGTTTCCAAGTTGAGTTAAGAGTGCATACCCTGAAAGGTCAAAACCAAGAAGTTATTCAAGTTTTATAGTCTATAGAGATAGTTCATTTCATGTTTGGCGGCCTCAATTTGGAAAGAGGTTAACATTTGATCAGGATCGATGTCGCATATCCACAAAGGAAAGGTGCTCAAAGATTAGTCATCATGGACATGCGATAGGTGTCTGATTCTCCAAGAGATAGAAATTTTAGTGGGACTGCTTGCTGGGTCTTTCTGACATGTTTGTTCCTTATTGGTCACAGAGGAGAGTGACATGGAATTTATTGGTGGGGCCCAACAGCCAGTCACCTTTTAATCCTATGGCTTTCACATGATCGCAAGGAATATTTTTCCCTTTGTGATCATGTGACAACCATTTGATCTTTCAGTGTGTAAGGGCTGATGATCCAGTGGGTCTGTGTGCCATTTGTTGCTAACATGCTTGTTTCTAATTGGTTATAGTGTTGTTGATGTGGCAAAATTGTTTTCAAAGGTCTCTTTGACTATTGAGGATTTTTGTGGACCACCCAATCTACTGGGAAATAAATAAGATTGATGGCTACATTTTAAGCTTGCTGACTAACTATTGCTATGCAAAATTTGAATATTTTAAGGGTTTCTTAGTGAGGAAAGGACTGAATATTCAATGTTTTGGTGGTTGATCTACATGATATGATTTTGTGCTCACTGGTACAGTATGGCCCAAAGTATGATTGACTATAGAGGGTGTTTGCACCATGAGGGTAAACATGATGGGTTTCCAGTCTTTACATACCAGTCAGGGATTGTACCATTGATGAAGATCATTCTTGGATTTTTTTTCTCTGAGATTTCTTGAGTGCCCCCCCTGTAGTAAATTTTGATTGAATCCGGTTGGCAAGGTAGTTGAAACCCTAATCCTATCCTAGCTATTTGATGTTTGATGCATCCTTTCCAAAGGATTCCAAGATAGCTAGTGAATATATATTGTTGTCTGATGCATGTAAAAGGAGTTGATGGTCAATTTGGAGAATTGAGTAATGAGATCTTGGGCTCAGGGTTGGTTTTCTTTATCATTTTCTCACATTGCAATGTATTGATTCTACAAAGTTGAATGAGAATACACTTGAATCCCCATTTCAAACTTGTGTATGTCTTCTTGTTTCTATCTTGAATCCTTATATATTAATGTCATAAAGTGAATTAGTATATAGTATACAAAGTATATTGTGAGATTGTCTTTGAGTTCTTGCCAAAGTTAGGATTAAATCCTTAAAGATAGTATCAGAGAATTTAGGGTGAAATAGGAATTTGATGTCCAGGTATGTGAGTGAGAGGAATAATAGGCAAAGCACTTATTCTATATTTGGGTGTGTTTAAGTTAGATTTTTAGTTGATGTATGTTGTATTGTGACTCTGTGCCCTAGGAGAAGACACTGGTCCATCCTCGGGAGGCATTTCCCCATCATCAATCAAACAAATATAAATGATGAAATCCTTAAATTGGTTTTTAAAGGATATGAATTTGTAATATTTTGGAGACTCCTTTCAAGAAGTGAGTCAAGGGTACACCCACCTGAGTATTAGACACAAAGTGTAGGGGGATCCTTGTTGATCCTTGTTAATTGGCCCTTTTCCTTGCAGACTTTTGAGTGATGATAGAGTCAGTGACATTAGTTTGTCAATCATAGTGTACATCTACAACTAGAAATAAAAGGAACCAACAAAGTGATCAAAACTTGTAGCCCTAACAGGAAAACCTTTTCTATCTGCAGTAGTGAAGAATTTGTGGGTGTCATCCCCACCATAGTTTTTACCTTCTAACAAGGGTTTCTACACTACAAAAATACTTGTGTTATGGGACTATTGTATTTTTGATTTCATGTTATTTACTTTTACAAGTTGAATGGATGAATGACTCATGTATTAGATACAAGTTATTTTGCAAGGTTATCACTGTTTGTTGTTGTAGATCTGAAAGGTTAATGAGTTAAATTTTTTGTGGGAACTGATTCACCCCTCCCCTCTCAATTCCCTATCACTCCTAATACCAACACTAGACACTTAAGATGTTTGGTATTCTATGGAATATTTCATATTATGTTGCCATCAATGCCAAAGGGAGAGATTGTTAGACTACAACTGACTAACTACTTGGAGAATAGAATGTGGAGATGATCATGGAGCTACAAAGGGATATGTGAGACATTAGATCACTAATTATATTTTCATTGATGTCAACTAGTTTTGACTATACTTATCATGTTAGTTACAAACATCTGAAGAAGGTAATTGTTATACACTAAGTTTGCACCCTTGTTTCAAGTTCTCATAGTCTTGATAACCTAGTATAACATGGGAATCATCTCTAAGTTGTGGGACCTATGCTAACTAAGATGAGACCTCCAAGTTCTAGGCTGGTTCCTCTTGGATAATCACCTTAATTTTCTTCTAGACATGAAAAATAAATCTTTTGAGGGAAAGGGATAGAAAGAATGCTTGGAAAGGGAAAAGGATTGAAAGAAAACTACCTACTAGTTGATGCACTAAAATTAGGGTTTGGATCTCAATATAGAGGAATGGAGTTAGTGAAAGGCTTGGATCTAGTAGTTCACAACTTACTAAATAGGCTTGCATAAGTGTTTCATAGGAGGGCCTAAACATAAGACACAACCTATGACCTACAAACAGACATTCACTTTTGCAACTCGGTGTAGGATTGAGACAAGACTATTAGGGGGCCAAAGTATAACCACAAAACATCTAAATCAGATCAAACACAATAACACACATAATTGTAGAAAGTAAGATGGATCAAGAACCCTAAGATATCACTAAAAAACATCATATACTTTGATCCAATAAGAGATAATTTAGACAAGGGAAGCATAGGGACATGAAAAATTGTCACAAAATACATCTGCAATATCTAAATCATCAATGAAAGGTTTACAACTGTACAAGTTGGAGGGTAGAGATGATACCATAGATGACCCTTAAGAAAAGATGAATTTCTTCTACAATTGTCCAACTCTGAGCACTAAGGCTCCAAAAATACAATATATACACACTCAACTACATGCAGGCAAAAGTCAAAAAAGACCTAACTAGGGTTACAAGATTTTTACATTAGAATAAACAACCCCTAAAGGTACACTGGTAAAAATCTCTGAGAACACCGATGATCAAATCATATTTTTCTTTACATGTTGATCCTTCTGAACTAAATTCACCTGCAGACACAACAACCTCGACTTATCTACCCACCTACAACTCCACTAAGCCATGAAGGCTCTCGAATCTGATCTTGAAGATATTTGGGTTTAAAATGATTAACCCTACAAAAGGTGGCACCAAGCTCATTAAAGCTTCAACACAACATGATACTCTATAAAGTTTGTGGTGCCAACTATCAAATCATCCATCATCATCCTTCCAACCTCCATTATCCTAAAGAATTAAATTCTAGCTACCCACTTTGTCATGCATGGCTGTAAGAACAAAACCCTAGCAAAACCTTCATAGAGATATTCAAATTCAAATATTAACAGCTAGTAGATATATTTCAAAATGTAGCCATCGATGTGAAACTTTTCTTGGTAGATGAATGACCGTGATGTACTGAGAAAACAACTTAAAAACCCTACAAACAAGTCAAATACCACCATGGAAGTTAGCAGCCAATGAGAAGTGAGAAAATTGACATGCCAGCACATTTCAACCCACCTCAAGCCCCTCTTCTTTTAATTCATTTGGCGACCACGTGACTGAAGACCTTTTCTCATTCATGAAATCCATTTCTTTATCCTGGTCTAGTTAAGTGATTCAGTGAACAAGGTATTTCACTAAATCACTGGGTCTTTTAACTAACCCTGGTTCCATTAAGAGAACACAAGAATTCCTTCAATCATCGAGTCGCTTAATACTTTACTAACACTAGGCCCAGACTACCACATTGCATTCTTTTATTAATTCTATTCACCTCATCAGCAAACACCTCAGCACCTCCCTGACATCAGACCCACTTAAGACAAGATTCCAATCTAATAGTGGGTGCAAGATCTCATGCCCTTCAAATATTCCTTTAGATCATAAGCCTACCATTGATCTGCATTAAACTATCACCCCACTGACACATCGGTCCACCTAGAAGTCCTCATCAGCACGTGGCAACCAATCACATTCAAGAACATCAAAAAAGAGGACCCACCTGATAGAGCCTAGAGATAAAGTAAGATCAACGACAGGCACATGATCACATGTGTTAGAAAGATTCCTTACAGACATGCACCAACCATTGATCATTTGCAGATGTCAAAGCCTTTTAAAATGCTAGAAACCTAGTCCCACTAAAACATTATCAAATCATTATCATGTGGACCAATGAGAAGCCATCATTTGTGTACACATAGTAGTGGACCCACTAGGCATGAAGAGTTACATCACCAAGGATAATCAATGGTTGTCTTAGAATCACATACCTCTGACACATTTCATGAGAACACACGCTAGCCATAGATTTCCAACCTCTTGACATCCCTGGGCCTGCTGACAAAAATACAAGTCATCATCCCTTGACCAATAAAAAGCCTCCAAGTAGGACACCATGGCATTAGACCCACTGACACACTACAGTGCTTCACAAAAGGGAAGATCAATGGTCGGCACATGATTTGATGCTCTAACACAAACCCTTCAGATCATGAGACAGCCATCAGATCTCCAAACCAGGACCCCACATAAAAGATCATTGGACCATTAAGAGAACATGTGACTGAAGGGAAGCTAACCACTCACTGAGTTGCTAGCCATTTAGTGGTAACCATGAAACACTTAGCGACTATGAGAATCATGCAATAGCTAAATCACCGAAAGGAAAATAGAACTGTCGGAAGACTTAGAGAACTAGTGACTGAAGGAAAATAAAGCGCATGTGGGTATTGGGATTTTTAAGTGGCTGATAAAGTAACGACCAAATAGAACATGATCTAGGGTCTCTTAGGGTTTTTTGGGCCATAACAGCTACTTTTTCAAATTTTTAACTTGTAGACCAGGGACTTGAAATAATTGTAGAGGCCATAAGACAAGGCACAAATTCATGAAAATTTTAGGGGTGCTTGGCAAGATAAAAACAAAGATTTTGGAATAGGCTTTAGCCAAATTTGCATGCACATGAAAATTGGGGTAACATTTTGGTGATTTTTGTTGGATGTTAGCTTGCTAGACATGGATCAGTGACCTTAACATCAATTGCTTGGGAAATGTTGTCATCAAAACTCAAAATTCTCTTAGAGAGGTAGAACTAGAACTATGCTCAAGCCACTTCTTGAAAAATAGGGGACTAACCTAGAAAAACAAGGAAAGAAAGCAGGGGAAACATTTTTACAAAATTTACAGAGAGCAATTAACCTCAAAGTAGGGCTTCAAGTGAAAACCATTGACTGAAATTGGCAGGGAAAATCCTTCTAGAGTTGCTAGTTGAAAGGCATTAGGGCCCCTACATTCTATGATTACAAATGGTCCACCCCAAAATGAATCAAATTTGGTATGTCTGCCAGGTCTGGATCTAAACTCATCCCACTTGAGGACTACATCTCCAATTTTGAAACTTCTAAGTCTAGCTCTTTTATCAAAGCTCTTCTTTGTCTAAATTTGATGGAATTCCATATCCTACATTGACTTGTTTCTGAATTCTTCTAACTCCATCAACTGAACATACCTAATTTGCAAAGGATCTCCTTCATCAAATAGGGCATATTGAGTGGCCAAGTCCAGAGCTGGAAATTCAACTGAGATAGATAACTTGGCCTCTCTACCATACTCTAACACATAAGGAGAATTCCCAATGATCTTCTTTGGAGTAATTCTATCTAGCCATAAGGCAGACCTCAACTTTGTATGCCAATCTCTCTAATTGTCTTGCAGAGTCTTCTTGATTATCCTAATCAAATTCTTGTTTGTTGATTCTTCCAAGCCATTACCTTGAGGGTAATAATTTGAACTAGTATTTAGATAGATGCCATTCTTGACTTCCCACTCTAAGACTTTGAGGCCTGTGAATGCTAATGCATTATCTAAAATTATGGAATCTAGAATGCCAAATCTATGAATTATGTCATCATAAAAACTCAATACAACATTCTCATTGGCCTCCTTTAAAGAAATTGCTTTTGTCGATCTAGTGAAATAATCTATTGCAATAATTATCCATTTATGGCCTAAACTAGATGGAGGATTGATCATTCGAATGAAATCTATGCCCCACTTCATGAAGGGTTGCTCTATTCTAATTGGTTGTAGGGGCAAGGCTGCAAGCCTCTCCTTTCCTACAAACATGGCACACTTGATGCATTTTCTCACATACTCATGACTATCCTTAAAGATAGATGGCCAATAGTATCCAGCCCTCATGATTTTAAAAGCAATAGTCCTAGGAGAAAAGTGACCTCCAGAAGGTCCATCATGAAACTCAAATAGGACATCAGCTATCTTTTCTAAATCTATGCATCTTAAAAGGACATCATTATGATCCTTTCTGAAAAGAACTTCATCTATCAGCACAAAAGGAATAGATTGTAACCTATAATACCTCCTTTTTGCTGAATCCAAACCTACAGGACATTGCCCTATCTTCAAATAATTGATCATACTAGGCAACCAACTAGTTTCCCTAGCTTCTTCTTTTGTAGAATGTACCACTAGAGATGCATCCATTTGCTTTGATTTCTTTGAACTCTCATATGATGCCAAATGCTCACAAAGACCTCTTCCTCTAACCATCTTGGTAGTTTGAATATCTATCATATTCCATCACCTTGGTGATCCAACTAGCTCTTTTCTCATTTAGGTCCTTGGAAAGCAAAAATTCTTTGACACTTGGATGAGTAACCTTCAAGTGTACTTTTCTATGGGTCAACAAATATCTAAAAAATTTAAGGCTCTGTACCATAGCAACTACATGTTTTTCTACAAAAGATAATCTCTATTCATACTCTTCTAAACCTTTGCTAAAGAAAGCAATAGGCTGATCCAATCCATCTGAATTTTTTGTTGGAAACAATTGTCTGAAGGAAATTGCTACTCAATTATGTATTGTCTTTGATGTCACACTATGTCATAGTCCGCAGCAATCAGCTTCTACCGAGCTCAGTCGGTCTACCAGACAGGAATATTTAGTGTTTACCGAGTTCACTCGGTTGCCGAAGAAAGTTTAGTGTTTACCGAGTTCACTCGGTTATCGAAGAAATTTAGTGTTTACCGAGTTCACTCGATTGCCGAAAAAAAAGATAGTGTTTACCGAGTTCACTCGGTTGCCGAAGAAAAGATAGTGTTTACCGAGTTCAGTCGGTTATCAAAGGTAAAGAATTGTCGGTGTTTACCGAGTTCCCTCGGTCACCGAAAGATTATAGAAAGATATGGTCACCGAGCACTGTCGGCCCTTGAAGGATTTTTGCAAATAGAGTTTACTTAATTCAGCCGACTGTTATACTAAATAATGTCAATTTGACTAATCCAAAATCATATAAATAAAAGGTCAAATGTGAAAAGTAAATAACAACACAGCAGAAGATTTACAGAAGAAAAGAAGGAAAGGTATATGTGAATTTGTGAAGGATGTTCAGATATCCTTGAGGTGCAGAACAGAGATTTATTCGATCAGAGAGGATCAGACTTATGCAAAATAGAGATCTGTAATCAGCAAGACAGTTGCATTATTATACAGGTCATTTTCTCATTGTTACCTTCTTATCATTGTAACAGTGAATTCTAAATCTCTTAACCGAGTTGGTTTAACAGCCATAATATAAATCCTCTAACAAGGTGACAATTCCATTGAATTGTTTTCAAGACCTCTTACCAGGCCACTCCTAGCAGGGTGATTTAAATCCTCTAACAAGGTCACACCTAACAGTGTGTTTTGTAACCTTTTACCGGGTTGGCTTCTAACCGGGCATCACTTCAGAAAAGTGAAAATTAGTATCTAGATACATTGGTGGTTTTTCCCATATTGGGTTTCCACGTTAAATCTTTTGTCTCTTGTGTTCTTAATTGCTTTCACAATCATATACATGTTTTGATGAATATCTAAAGATAATATTGATAATACTTTCTGCATCTTCAAAGTTACTGCAATCTATTTACCGAGTGCTAAAACAGATAACAGTGTTAAGATATCCTAAGGGATCTGCAAAGAATTAATTGTCAAGGTTTTATGGTTGACTGATTCACCCCCCTCCCCCTCTCAGTCACTTCATCCATATTCCATCAATTGGTATCAGAGATTTTGGTGCTTGCAAGAAGGGTTTCAAAGACCTAAGCTAAAGATCAGGATGTCTTACAAGAGGGAAATTCCAAAGCTTAACAGAGATAACTTTTCAGCATGGCAAGGTCTCATGCAACTTCATCTGGCTTCCATTGGTGATTCAGGATGCAAATACATTGATGAAGAGTATACAATTCCTAATGGCGCATTAACTGTTGAAGACATTGCAGATAAAAAGACTCACAACACCATGATGATAGACATTGCATCTGCTCTCAGCTATGAAGAATTTGATGATATTAAAGACTGCACCACTGCATATGAAATGTGGGTGGCACTGAAGAAAATATATGGTGGTGATGCAAATGTGAAAAGAGCCAAAGCAGAAAGCCTAAGAGGACAGTTTGACAAAATGAATATGAAGGAAGATGAAAACATTGCAAAATATGTTGAAAGAATCAAAGCAAGTGTAAGTGCAATTAGAGCTTCTGGAGGAACAATCTCAGATGAGACTGTTATAAGTAAGGTACTCAGAACACTACTCCCTATCTATGCAATAAGAGTATCAGCTATTCAAGAAAGAAGATGTGAAACAAACCACAATATAACTTTGGATGCTTTAGTTGGAAGATTGACAGCTTTTGAATTAGACAACTATGATAACTATGTTCCTAGTTCCAAAAATATTGAATCAGCATTTGAGGCCAAGGTTTCACTAAAGAAGAACAAGAAAATTAAAGAAGTTCAGACAGAAAGTGAAGAAGAATCAGAAGAAAGTTCTGATAGTGATCTTGAAATTGTAGAAGCATTACTTGCAAAGAAGTACTCTAGAGGGAAAGGTAAATATAAAGGTAAAACTCCTTTAATCTATTTTTCATGTGAAGAAATTGGACATATTGCAGCTAGGTGCCCAAACAAGCAAGTCAAAGAAGAAAAGAGAAGTCACAAGTACTATGGCAAAAAGAATTTCAAATCATACAAGGATAAAGGTAAGAAATCGTGTTTTATGGCTAAAGATTCTGATGATAGTGAAGAAGAAATTGTCTTTATTGCTATAAAAGATGAATCTGATGATGATGAAGATAAGATGGCACTTATTTCTCATATAAGCAAAGATGATATATGGATAATAGACAGCGGATGTTCACACCACATGACTGGTGACAAGACAAAATTTGAATATCTAGAAGACTGTGACAATGGTAATGTAAGATTTGGAAACAATGAACCTTGTTGCATAAAAGGAAAAGGAAGAATCTCATTAACCAAAGAACTCATATGTGATAATGCTTACTGGGTTGAAGGACTAAAACATAATCTCTTAAGTGTAGCACAGCTAATCAACACTGGTTTCAAGGTTGAATTCATGAATGGTCAAGCAAGACTACTGGATGGAAAAGGAAAACTCATTGGATCAGGCAAACAAACAAAAGGTAACTTATTTTATCTTGATCTCAATGAATACTCATGCCTTATTGCTCAAATAGAAGAAAGTTGGCTATGGCACAAAAGGTTATGTCATGTGAATTTTGATAACATGATAAAAATAAGCAAATTCAAGAAGGTTAGAGGCATTCCTACTTTGAAGAAACCTGACACTGGTCTATGTAAGAATTGTCAGATTGGCAAAATGAGTAAAACTAGTTTCAAAAGTAAGAACTATCAGTCTAAAGAAATTTTGGAAATTGTGCATACTGATTTATGTGGACCTATTGGAATACAAAGCTATACTGGAGATAAATTCTTTATTCTTTTCGTTGATGATTATTCTAGAATGATGACTGTTATGTATTTAAGAGAAAAATCAGAGGCATTTGAAAGGTTCAAATGGTACTTAGCAAGAGTAGAAAAAGAAACAGGGAAAAGATTGAAATGCTTAAGATCAGACAGAGGTGGTGAATTCATCTCCCATGATTTTAACAACTTCTGCATTGAAAGAGGAATCAAAAGACAGGTATCAGCTCCGAGAACTCCTGAGCAGAATGGAATAGCAGAAAGAAGAAACAGATCTATTATGGATTGTGCAAGGACTCTAATGATAGAAAAAAACATTGCTATAAAGTACTGGAAGGAAGCTATCAGCACTGCAGTTCATACCTTGAACCGAGTACAACTGAAGAAAGACACATTCAAAACTCCTTATGAATTATGGTATGGCTATAAACCTAATGTAAGTTACATGAAAATATTTGGTAGCAAGTGTTATATCTTAAAAGAATCCAGAAGAAATAAATTTGATGTGAAAAGTGATGAAGGAATATTCCTAGGATATTCTAGCAAAAGCAAAGCATACAAATGTCTGAACTTGTCTACTTACAAAGTCATAGAAAGTATACATGTAAAATTTGATGAGTTTGCAGAAAAGACTGAGGAAGAAAGCAAAAGGGAACCTGAGAACTACAGAAGATTCGTTTACATTGAACCTGAAACATTGACAGACACAACTATCAATAAGGAAGCTATATCTACCGAGCCGAGCACAGTTACCGAGTCACAGACCGAGTCACAGGAAGAAGTTCAAACCGAGTCACAGGAAGAAATTCAGACCGAGTCTCAGCCTGAAGTTACCAAGCAAATATCTACCGAGCCCGAGAAACCTGAAGAAGAGATCCTAGAAGACAACAGCATGAATCATTCAAAAGGCAAGGAACCTATACTAGCCAAATATGTCAGAAGACATCATACACCAGATCAAATCATTGGAAACAAATCAGATGGTACTATGACAACAAGCAAGCTAAAAGGTACATGTCTACTTACTGATTTTGAACCTAGAAATATCAAAGATGCATTAGAGAATGAAAGTTGGATTGAAGCAATGAATGAAGAATTAGAACAAATACAAAAGAACAAAACCTGGACTCTTGTAACTAGACCTAAAGATAAGAATGTAATTGGAACAAAATGGGTATTCAGGAATAAGCTGAATGAAGATGGTCAAGTATCTAGAAACAAAGCTAGACTGGTATGTAAAGGCTACTCTCAAGAAGAAGGTATAGATTATGGAGAAACTTTTGCTCCTGTTGCAAGATTAGAAGGTGTAAGAACTCTACTTGCTTATGCAGCACACAAAGGATTTAAGGTATATTAGATGGATATAAAATCTGCATTTCTCAATGGAATTCTTGATGAAGAAGTCTACATTGAACAACCTGAAGGTTTTGTTGATCCAGATAAAAGGGACATGGTCTGCAGGTTACACAAAGCATTGTATGGTTTAAAACAAGATCCTAGAGCATGGTATGAAAGACTCCATAACTATTTGATTCAGATTAATTTCAAAAGAGCTAATGATAACAGCAATCTGTATATTAAAGAAGGACCGGATGACAAAATTGTATTGGCAGAAATATTTGTGGATGATACTATATTTACAGGGAATGAGGATCAGTACAAAGAATTTTCAGAGCAAATGAACAGAGAATTTGAAATGTCCATGTTTGGTTTAATAAAATTCTTTGTTGGTCTTCAAATTCAGCAAAGCAAGAATGGTATATACATTACTCAATCCAAATACATTAAGGAGATACTTAAGAAGTTTGGAATGGAAGATTCAAAACCAGTTGGTACACCCATGTGTACTGGACTGAAACTTACCAAAAATGATGATTCAAAAGAAGTTGATCAGACCCTATACCGATCTATGATTGGAAAATTGTAGTATGTGGTACATACAAGACCTGATATTGCCTTAGCAGTCGGTATAGTAGCTAGATTCTCAGCTAAACCCAAGGAAAATCACATGATGGCAATCAAAAGAATCTTAAGATACTTAAAAGGAACTGAAGAGTATGGTTTGTGGTATAAATTTGGAGGCAATCTAGACTTGAAAGTATTTACTGATGCTGATTGGGCAGGAAACATTGATGACAGAAAAAGCACAAGTGGTGGAGTATTTTTTCTTGGAAAAAGACTGGTATCCTGGACTAGTAAAAAGCAGAATTGCACATCTCAATCCACAGCTGAAGCAGAATATGTTGCTGCTGCAGTAAACTGTTCAAATATTGTTTGGTTTAAACAGCTATTAGAAGGTATGAAGGTTGAAATCAAAGAACCAGTTGTTATATTTTGTGACAATACCAGTGCAATAAACATTTCTAAAAATCCAGTGATGCATTCCAAAACCAAGCACATTGCTATTAAATATCACTTTGTCAGAGAATTGGCGCGGGACAAGGAAATCAGATTAGAATATATTCATACAAAAGAACAGATTGCAGACATTTTTACCAAACCATTACCTAAGGATGCATTTATGTATCTAAGAGGTAAGTTAGGGGTCATTCCCCTATCCGAGGCTCACTAAATATAGTTTTAGTGATGCATCAACCAGAACATGACTGAAAATCAACTTGTTGATGCAGTATATTAAAGGAATCATTGCATATGAATCAGTACTTGAGGTACATTAATTTTCACCGGTAATATGTGAATTATCTTTGGCATATGTTGTCAAAGAGGGAGTGTTTTCTATGTCTTTACTATTACTTCAAGAAATTTTCAAATAGTCAGAAGGAAGAAATTTTCAGGATACAGGAAGTTTGCTGACAGAGGGAGATTTGAATCTAAACCGAGCTAACTCTTTCAAATTTCTTATGATATGACATATTGTGTTGCCATCAATGCCAAAGAGGGAGATTGTTGGAAACAATTGTCTGAAAGAAATTGCTACTCAATTATGTATTGTCTTTGATGTCACACTATGTCATAGTCCGCAGCAATCAGCTTCTACCGAGCTCAGTCGGTCTACCAGACAGGAATATTTAGTGTTTACCGAGTTCACTCGGTTGCCGAAGAAAGTTTAGTGTTTACCGAGTTCACTCGATTATCGAAGAAATTTAGTGTTTACCGAGTTCACTCGGTTGCCGAAAAAAAAGATAGTGTTTACCGAGTTCACTCGGTTGCCGAAGAAAAGATAGTGTTTACCGAGTTCAGTCGGTTATCAAAGGTAAAGAATTGTCGGTGTTTACCGAGTTCCCTCGGTCACCGAAAGATTATAGAAAGATATGGTCACCGAGCACTGTCGGCCCTTGAAGGATTTTTGCAAATAGAGTTTACTTAATTCAACTGACTGTTATACTAAATAATGTCAATTTGACTAATCCAAAATCATATAAATAAAAGGTCAAATGTGAAAAGTAAATAACAACACAGCAGAAGATTTACAGAAGAAAAGAAGGAAAGGTATATGCGAATTTGTGAAGGATGTTCAGATATCCTTGAGGTGCAGAACAGAGATTTATTCGATCAGAGAGGATCAGACTTATGCAGAATAGAGATCTATAATCAGCAAGACAGTTGCATTATTATACAGGTCATTTTCTCATTGTTACCTTCTTATCATTGTAACAGTGAATTCTAAATCTCTTAACCGAGTTGGTTTAACAGCCATAATATAAATCCTCTAACAAGGTGACAATTCCATTGAATTGTTTTCAAGACCTCTTACCAGGCCACTCCTAGCAGGGTGATTTAAATCCTCTAACAAGGTCACACCTAACAGTGTGTTTTGTAACCTTTTACCGGGTTGGCTTCTAACCGGGCATCACTTCAGAAAAGTGAAAATCAGTATCTAGATACATTGGTGGTTTTTCCCATATTGGGTTTCCACGTTAAATCTTTTGTCTCTTGTGTTCTTAATTGCTTTCACAATCATATACATGTTTTGATGAATATCTAAAGATAATATTGATAATACTTTCTGCATCTTCAAAGTTACTGCAATCTATTTACCGAGTGCTAAAACAGATAACAGTGTTAAGATATCCTAAGGGATCTGCAAAGAATTAATTGTCAAGGTTTTATGGTTGACTGATTCACCCCCACCCCCTCTCAGTCACTTTATCCATATTCCATCATTTTCTTGGGTCAACATTGCAGATATAGTATCATGACCCCCATAAGCATAAAGGATAAAATCCTTACTGAAATTTGGGTTTAGGAGAGTAGGGGCTTTTGTTAAGGCCTCTTTGATAGCTTGGAAATTCACTTTCCCTTCTTTGGTCCAACTAAAAGCTAAACTCTTCTTTAACATGGCTGTCAAAGGCTTTAGTAAATCTGCAATATTAGGCAAGAACCTCCTAACAAAATTAATCTTTCCTATGAAAGATTGGAGACTTTTCTTATGGTGTGGTAAGGGTAGCTCTAGGATGGCTACAATTCTCTTAGGATCTATTGTGATCCCTTCTTTGGATACTACATATCCCAACAATTTTCCTTCATGGACTGCAAACACACATTTTTTGGGATTAAGAGATATCCCAAGCTCTCTACACCTTTCAAAAATCTGCCTCAAATGTTTGATGTGATCTGTCGCATGCTTTAAATAGATGGTTATGTCATCCAAGTAGACCAGTACAAACTTGTACATTAGGCTCTTAAAGGAAATATCCATTGCCTTTTGAAATGTAGCACCTGCATTTGACAAATTAAAGGGTATCTTTTGATAAGTCATGGTTCCCCACTTGGTTGTAAATGTAGTCTTATATTGATCCTCTTCATTTACTAGGATCTGATTGTATCCTGAATAGCCATCCAATAATGAAAATCTCTCAGATCCAGAGACACATTGTAAAATTTGTTCCATAGAGGGTAATGGATGGTAATCTTTTAGGGAAGCCCTGTTAAGATCCCTAAATTCAACACATAACCTCAGCTCCCCATTCTTCTTCCTGACAGGAACAAGGTTGGAAACCCAACTAGTATGCTTGATGGGGTAGATGATATGACTTTCTATTAGTTTGAGTACTTCTTTATGAATGAGTGGCTCAAGTTTGGGATTAACAGGCCTTTGTTTCTGCCTCACTGGTTTGGCTTTAGGTTCTAATTCAATAGTGTGTTGAGCAAGGGTAGGATCAAAACCCTTGAGGTCTTCATATTGCCATGAAAAAACATCACTAAATTCTTTGAATAACTGAGTGTAAGCTTTCTTTTCCAATTCAATGTTCACTTTTCCAAATTGTAAGCTCTTACCTGGTTCTCACTCTAGTTCAACAGAATGTTCTTGTTGGACTACCAGGCCAGCTTTATTATTCTTAACTTCATCATCCTTTTTGAAGATAGTCTATAAGGTGACAAGACCTCTAGTCATCTTATTGGACTTTAGTTGTATCACTTGATCACCATATGACGCAGGGGCAGGGTAGATACAAGCAAAATCAAGCAGAATTGAGTCCACTTGAATCCACAACAAGCCCTTGCTCAAATTTATACAATAGAAGCAATATAATATCACATGAAATCAATGGAAACACAATAGATATGAGACAATCAACTGGCAGCAACAACAGAGAATTATATTATTTCTTTCAACATGCCCGGCTGTGAGGCCTTCCGGGTTTCGACCTTATAAAATGAGAATTATGAATTCAGAATAAAAACTTGCATCCTATCTTTTTGTCCAATAATGTATCTTTATAATCCTTCCTATATCTCACCCATGATTCTCTACTACATCAATCTAGGCCCCTTATATAGCCAGCTAAGCCACAGGTCGGCCAGTCAGGCATTTAATTACAATATAGGTCCAGTCTCAAGATTTAAACCAAAACTAATGCTAGAATGAATATAAATTTATGTGTCTTTGGATTTAGGTCCTAACTTGACCCAATAACATTCCTTTAAGTGTGCAAGGTCCCATATGTGCACACAAAACATCACAAGAAGAAACACCAAATGTTTCACCCAAAAACTAGCAGGAAATAGGTCCTGAGGCAAAATAGGCATAACTTTTTACTCATAATGAATTGGAGTTTGTGCTCTTGGTAAATGATATTAATTTAGGTCCAATTTAATTCCTTAAGTGAAAAAAATAAAATTCCTTATAGATCAAGGTCTCTAACATGAACAATCAGCACCAAAACTGCAATAACAGCTCAGATGTGAAAGCTGGCAGAAAATAGGTCTTGTGCCAAAAAGGCCATAACTTTTGACTCATAATGAATTGGAAGATGTGCTCTTGGGTAATGATATTAATTTAAGTCCCCTTGAAGCCCTTAAGTGAGAAAAATAAAATCCCTTATGGATCAAGAGAAACAACATGAACAATCAGCACCAAAACTATAGGAAAACACTATTCCGACAGCAAGGAAAATAGTTGTAACTTTGAAATAGTCCATCCAAACTTGATGTGCTCATAGAAGAAGGTTCCAAAATAGGCCCCCAACATGATGTAAGCTTCACACACCATGAAACTATCAAATGAAAATATTCTAAAGAAAACTACAGCAAATAGGTACAGAAATCAGAAAATGTTTTTGGTTGATGCAAGAATGCCAAAGACCCAAGATGCTCTTGCATTAGACACCTAGGGTAAAGAAAGAACTGATGTCCACATCATAAACTACTCATACTTTGACCTAAATCATAAAGATCCAACTCAACTTGTGTAATCCATGAACTATCCTCAATTGGCTTGTCTTTCCACTGAACTAGATATTCCATGTAGTCTTTTCATCTTGTACTCTTGCCAACTCTGCTATTCAAGATCTTTTCAATGCTGTCACTATTCTTCTTAGGATAGTTTGGATCATCTTCTATCTCATCATTTGATTCAAAGTACTCAAATATATCAGCAATGTTGAATATAGGTGATATATCCATGTCCTCTGGCAATTGTACTTCATAAGCATTTCCACTGTCAAACTTCTTTAGAATCTTACAAGGTCCAAACTTCTTCATTTTTAGCTTGTTGTAGGTACCAACTGGAAATCTATTCTTCTTCAAATGAATCATAACCTCATCTCCAACTTCAAAATATTTATGTCTGCTTCTCTTGTCTGCTCTTTGTTTATATTTCAGATTACTATCCTCCAAATTCTTTTTAACTTCATCATGTAAAGTTCTCATGTATTCTACAAAATGATCAGCTTCGGCACTTCTTCTGGTCTCAGTAGGTAAATCTCTCAACTCTGTAGTTCCCTTAGGATGAAACCCATTAAAAATCTCGAATGGTGTCTTCTTAGTGCTTCTATTCACTAAATTATTATATGCAAACTCTGCTTGTGCCAAAATCAAATCCCAATTAGCAGGTTTCTCTCCAACTAAACATCTCAACAAGTTTCCCAAACTTCTGTTCATAACTTCAGTCTGTCCATTTGTCTAAGGGTGAAATGTAGAACTAAAGTTCAAATTAGTATTCATCTTCTTCCAAAGTGTCCTCCAAAAATAACCAGTAAACTTAGTATCTCTATCTGAAATAATAGATTTAGGCAAACCATGCAATCTTGCCACTTCCTTGAAGAATAATTCAGCTACATGCAATGCATCAGATGTCTTCTTACAAGGTATGAAATGAGCCATCTTAGAAAATCTATCAACCACTACCAAAATAGAATCATTACCTCTCTGAGTTCTAGGCAATCCAAGAACAAAGTCCATACTCACATCTTCCCAAGGTCTATCAGGTACAGGAAAAGGTGTATACAATCCCAAATTCTGACTAGTTCCTTTTGTTGTTTGGAAAATTCTACAACCTCTAACCATTCTCTATACATCTCTGTAAATCTATGGCCAAAAGTATCTTTCTAAAATCAAATTCACTATCTTATCAATCCCTAAATGTCCAACAAGTCCACCACTATGTTTCTCCTTCATTATGTTCTCTCTCATAGATCTTCTAGGTATGCACAACTGAACTCCTTTAAACAACATGTCTTCTTGAATGAAATAATCAAACCACTTATCACTCACTGTGTGTTCTTTACAAGCTTTCCAAGGCTCTAAAAAATCAATGTCAGCCTCATACAAATACTTCAAATCATCAAAACCAAGTACTTCAACTCTCATTTCTGTCAGCAAATTTCTTCTTCTACTCAAGGCATCAGCAACCTTATTTGACTGTCCACTCTTATGCTTCAATGAAAAGGAAAAATTCTACAAGAACTCAACCCACTTCATATGTCTCTGATTTAACTTATTCTAACTTCCCAAATACTGCAAAGCTTTATGGTTAGTATACAACACAAAATCTTTAGGCATCAAATAATGTCTCCACTTCTTCAAAGCTTGAACAATAGCATAGAATTCCTGGTCATAAACTGAATATTTTCTCTTAGCATCATTCAAATTTTCACTAAAGAAAGCTATAGGTTTTCCTTCTTGACTCAAAATAGCTCCAATTGCACTACCACTAGCATCACATGTTGGCATTAAGTAGGATTGCCACTAGTGACAACACTTATTTGCATTCTGAGTGCAAACCAAGCAGAACAGTGCAAACTGAGCAAAACAGTGCAAACCGAGTAGAATAGTGCAAACCGAGTAGAACAGTGCAAACCAAGTAGAATAGTGCAAACCAAGCAGAATAGTGCAAACCGTGTAGAATAGTGCAAACTGAGAAGAACGGTGCAAACCGAGCAGGACAGTGCAAACTGAGTAGGACAGTGTAAACTGAGTGACATTATGTCTACCGAGTCACAAGTATTTATCGAGTTTGAAACTTACCGAGTGGTTAGTATGAACCGTGCCTTCACTTCTACCAAGTGCATGATGATGCCGAGTAATTCAATGGATGTCATGTATCAGAAAGTCACTAAGTTAGTTTGCAGGAACCATGTAACCATACTTGGGCCGACTTAGTAGCACTTATGTTTATTTGTTAAGCTGACTTTGTAATTGTAATTAATTGTTTAGACTTGTATATAAAAAATGTTGTACAAATACCAAGATGTATGTGGAATATGTAAAAGAGAGAAAGGCAGAGATAAGTGAATTACAAAGGGCTACAGCAGTATAAGAAGCAGCAAAGATCTATCCATCACAGAAGGTGATTAGTACATCAGCGAATCTCATTCAGCAATCTAGTTGCAAAGTAAGAGATCTACTGTTTCATCCTAACAGGTGAATCAGCTTGAAATCATTTAATCAGGTAGACTTAATAGTCTTTGTAAAATCTCTTAACCAAGTGCATACTTCATTGTATGTTTGTAAAACTTCTAACAAGGTGGACCTAGCAGTCCTTATTGCTCCTAGCAGGGTAGATCATCAGAAGTGATCAATGTAAGCCTTAACTGGCCAAATTTATATTGCAGTATTAAAGCTTTGTGGGTTTCATCCCCACCCCAGTTTTACTTTCTTTTGGAAGGTTTCTGGGTAACCAAATCTATGTGTCATTGTTGTGAATGCTTTTATGTTTCATGCTTTCTATATGCAAAAGGACAAAGTGAACTATATGTTAATACATCTGTTATTGAAAGAAAATTTGGAGTTACTGATTCACCCCTCCCCTCTTAGTAACTTGGTTAATTCTTGAATATTTCCAACTTCACATTCAACTTGAAAAACTTTATTAAAATCAGGCAAAACAAGTGTAGGCAACTCTACAATTCTTTGTTTCAATGTTTCAAAATTCCTTTGTGCTCCATGTGTCCATTTGAAATCCTTTTTATCTCTTCTCATAGTTTCAGTCATTGCATTACAAATAGAACTGAAATTTTTGATGAACTTCCTATAAAAACTTGCCAATCCATGAAATGATCTTACCTCTCCAACATTCTCTGGTGTAGGCCAATCAAGTATAGCTCTCACTTTCTCAAGATCCATCTTTAATCCATTAGCTAAAATTAAAAAACCAAGGTACACAATATCTTCTTTCATAAATGAACATTTCTTCAAATTAATTAGCAACTTTTCTTCCTTCAATCTCTGCAATACTTGTCTGATATGTTCAAGATGTTTCTCCTTAATCTTACTGAATATCAAAATGTCATCAAGATATACAATCACAAACTTACCCAAGAATCTTTTCAGAACTTCATTCATCAGCCTCATAAAAGTACTAGATGCATTAGTCAAACCAAAAGGCATAACCAACCATTCATACAAACCTTCAATAGTCTTAAAAGCAGTTTTCCATTCATCCCCTTCTTTGATCCTTATCTAATGATATCCACTTTTCAAATCAATCTTTGTGAAATACTTTGCTCCACTTAAACTGTCCATTATGTCATCCATCCTAGGCAAAGGAAATCTGTACTTTACTATTATCTTGTTTATAGCTCTAGAATCAGTGCACATTCTCCATTCTCCATTCTTTTTAGGTGCTAATACAACAGGTACTATGCAAGGACTCAGACTTTCCCTAATCAAAGCTCTTTCAATTAATTTTTGCACTTGTCTATTCAATTCAGTCTTTTCATCAGGTGTCAACCTATGTGGTGCTTTATTAGGCAAACTAGCTCCAGGTATCAAATCCATACAATGACTTATACTTCTCATAGGTGGTAAACCATCAGGTACATTATCAAAAATGATGTCATAAAATTCATTTAGTAAAGGCTTAACTTCAGGTGCATGTTCTAACTCATCTTGTTTCTCAGTCTTTCTTGGAATAAAAGCAAAACAAACATTCTATTCTTTCATTTTTCTTGCAAACTTTTTACCATCAACCAAACATACTCTAACTATGGTACAGTGACTTTCATCAAACTTCTCTATCAAAGGCAACAACACTTGTTTCTTTCCATCCATCCAAATAGTATATTGATTCAATCTACCATCATGCAAAGCTTTCCTATCATACTGCCAAGGTCTACCCAAAAGAATATGACAACAATCCATAGGCATAATATCACACAAGACTTCATCATGATAATTCCCAATTTTGAATTTAACAAGGCATTGTTCACTTACAAGTAGTTTATGCTCCTTTTGGATCCAAGCAATATGGTAAGGCTTAGGATGTTTCAATCTTTGCAACTACAATTTGCTAACTAGCTCTTCAAATGCCAAATTATCAGAACTTCCACTATCAATGATTAGCTTGCAACATTTATCAACGATCTTACATTTGGTTCTGAACAAACTTTTCCTCAAAATAGGTTCCTCATCAGCTTCTTCATTCCACAAGATCCTTCTTAGCATCAAGTTCTCACCATGTTCAGGTTCATTAGACATTTCCTCAACTTCTTCACAAGCCAAATTATTTCTACCATTACCTCCAGTCTTCTTTCCAGAGTTAGTACATTTGAAAGCTCTATGTCCTTCACCACATTTGTAACAAGTACCTTTAAACAAAGATTTCTCTTCCTTTCTACCATTATTTTTATTCCTAGAGTAACCAGTATAGCTACCTCCAGAGTAATTACCTCTTTTAGTAGGCTCATCTTTCCATCCTTTATCTTGCACTAAATTTTCAGATCTACTACTTTCTCCATTAGATCTACCTCTACTTCTCTAAAATCTGCCACATCTTCCTCTTTGTCTTTGATCATGTCTTTTTGTCAATCTTTCTTCAGCCTTCAAAGCAAATTGGTATGCTTCTTCCACACTATCAATTTTCACATAACTAATCTCATCTTGAATAGATGTCCTTAGGCCATTCAGATATCTAGCCACCTTCTCAACTTCATCATCCACATGTCCAAATCTGATATCCAATTTGTAAAATTCCTCAGTATATTCTTTCACACTCATGTCCTTTTGTCTCAGATTTTGCATCTTTCTCATTACACTAACTTGGTAGTCAGCTGGAAGAAACTTCTTCATCTTTCCAAGCATCTTCATCCATGTTTTGATCTTTTCTTTTCCTCTCTTCTATCTCTTAGTTTGCAAATGATCTCACCAAAGAGATGCATGCCCTTTCAACTTTGTGACTACTATCTTAACCTTCTTATTATCAGGAGTACCTTCATACTCAAAGTATTTATCCATCTCAGAGATCAAATCCAAAAGTGTATCGGTCTCAAGTCTTCCATCATAGAAAGCAACTTCAACTGCAAGTCTGGAGTTAGCCTTAGACAAAACTCTCAAAAGTCTTTCCTCATCTTGTTCAACTTCAGGTTTAGCATTAGGTGTTGCTTCTTCTTCTTCATCACTAACATCTTCAATATGTGCTCCTCTTCTCTAGGCTATCTCTATAGCTTCAAGCCTAGTTGCAATTTGCCTCAACATATCCATGATAGCATTATCATTTCCTCTACCACCAACCATCTTGACAATCAAGTTCTAGCAAGATCATAACCTTCTGCAAGTTATAGGTTAGATCTCAGATCTACCACCCTACAACCAAATCCAATAAGTTTCTCCATGATCCAATCCACAAGAAAGAACTCACTCTGATACCACTTGACATAGGGGCAGGGTAGATACAAGCAGAATCAAGCAGAATTGAGTCCACTTGAATCCACAACAAGCCCTTGCTCAAAGTTACACAATGGAAGCAATATAATATCACATGAAATCAATGGAAACAAAATTGATATGAGACAATCAACTGGCAGCAACAATAGAGAATTATATTATTTCTTTCAACATGCCTAGCTGTGAAGCCTTCCGGGTTTCGGCCTTATGAAATGAGAATTATGTATTTAGAATTACAGCTTGCATCCTATCTTTTTCTCCAATGATGTATCTTGATAATCCTTCCTATATCTTTCCCATGATGCTCTACTACATCAATCTAGACCTCTTATATAGCCAGCTAAGCCACAGGTTGGCGAGTAAGGCATTTAATTACAATATAGGTCCAGTCTCAAGATTTAAACCAAAACTAATGGTAGAATGAATATAAATTGATGAACCTTTTTATTTAGGTCCTAAATTGACCCAATAACATGTCTTTAAGTTTTCAAGGTCCCATATGATCACACAGAACATCGCAAGAAGAAATGCCACATGTTTCACCCAAAAACTGGTAGGAAATAGGTCCTAAGGCAAAATAGGCATAACTTTTTACTCATAATGAACTGGAGTTTTCACTCTTGGTAAATGATATCACCTTAGGTCCACTTTAATTCCTTAAGTGAGAAAAATAAAATTCCTTATAGATCAAGGTCACCAACATGAACAATCAGCACCAAAACTGCAGTAACAGCTCAGATGTGAAAGCTGGTAGAAAATAGGTCCTATGCCAAAAAGGCCATAACTTTTGACTCATAATGAATTGGAAGCTGTGCTCTTGGGAAATGATATCAATTTAGGTCCCCTTGAATCCCTTAAGTGAGAAAAATAATATTCCTTATGGATCAAGAGAACCAAAATGAACAATCAGCACCAAAACTACAGGAAAACACTATTCTGACGGCAAGGAAAATAGCTATAACTTTGAAACAGTCTATCAATACTTGATGTGCTCATAGAAGAAGGTTCCCAAATAGGTCCCCAACATGATGTAAGCTTCACACACCATGAAACTATAAAATTAAAATATTATAAAGAAAACTACAGCAAATAGGTACAGAAATCAGAAAATGTTTTTGGTTGATGCAAGATTGCCAAAGACCCAAGATGCTCCTGCATCACCATAATTTTGTGATAGCCTATCTTGATTATGCTCTAAAAATACATATTCTTCAAAAAATAATTGTAGAATTTGTTCATCATTGTCAAACACTTTCCAATTAACATCATTATTAGGGATTGAAGGTCTAACAATAACCTTGATATGTTGTTGATCCATTTCTCTTGAAATTCTATTTGGAATGTCATACTAAGATCCAACAGCAGCTAACCTATCTGCATTTTGATTTAGCTTCCTAGGGATAGCAACAATATTGAAAGCATGGAAATATTCAATTTCATCCCAAACTCTATGTTTGTATGCCTTCAAAGTGTCATTTTTTGTTGCACTTATCCCTCTTACCTGGCTAACCACTAATTCACTATCACCATAAACTTTTAAGGCCTTAAGCCCTCTTTTTCTAGCCCACTCTAGTCCATTGACTAGACTTTCATACTCTACAGTGTTGCTAGTGTAGGAGAAATTGACTCTAAAGGAAGTATAATACCTTTCTCCTTTTGGGGACACTAACATAGCACCACCACCAGAATGATTTCTACTTATAGCTCCATCAAAAACTAGTCCCCAAACCTAATTGTTCTAATCATCTGAATCAATGTCCTCTTTGAGAATGCTTGCTTCTATGGCTCCACTTTCTTGTATCAAATAACTTCCCAAACCAAAATCCCAAACAAGATTTTCTTGGGCCTCTAAAGTTCTTTCATCTAGAAAAATATTAGGGATACTCTCTATCTTTGTGCTTGCTTCACTAATAGCTTGGAAGTCACTGTCATCAAATATGGGGTAGTTTACATTGATGGCATTGGACACATATTTCTCTATATGGTGTGTTACCAATGGTTCTGACTTAATGGTGACCTTGGTCCCATACCTTGTATTAAATAGCATGTGAGACCAATCAGAAGATAGGTACCCCCCTATCTTGGTTGTAAACTCCCTTGAAAGACATATAGCAAATAATGCAGGGACATCTATGATATATATATCAAGGAGGATTGAAAAAATAGGACTAGCATGCAGGATTAGACTAGTATCCTTGGCCACACCTATAGTATTGACTGAGGATCCATCAATTTTTGTTACCTTCTTTTGGAAGGGCTCATATTTTAGTCCTAATTGGTTAACTACTTTCTTGGGCATTACAGTGCTAGTAGCTCCACTATCTACCATACAATTATGTACTAAATATTTTCCAATGATTAGAGATATATAAAAGGGAGGTGATTTTGAATTCCTACCTTGTGTGGCATTGCCTTTGGAGTCACTACTTGGAGCCTCCTTTTCTTGATCAATGTTAACCAACACTAGCTTTGTAGCTTCTTTTGCAAGTTGAGGAGTCGTCACTTCTGTCATAGCCTTCTTCAAAATTTTAGGTTGTTCGAGAAGGGCCAAAGAGTCCTGCATGGACATGGTGACATTCACCTTCCTCATGTTTTCAACAATATTGAAAGGTGTCATAGTGTGTACTCTCTATTGTGCTTTCACTATGATGGGCTCCACCTCTTTGGAATGTTGGCCTTCTTTGCTTGTGATGACAGGAGTCTCCTTAGGTGTGATGGGAGTAGTTTGTTGCAGTGGCTCTGCATATGTAGTGGCTTTGGCATTGGAATCTGCTCTCTCCATGTCTTGAGATCTTCTTTTTTCTCTTATACAGGCAACAAAAGAAACTTCATCATTGACTCCATTGAAGTCTAGTTGCTCCCAATTAAAGAGAGAAATCTCTTTTTCTTGTGATTCTTGCTGAGGAACTGACCCATTGGATGAAGCCTCTGATTGAGCTTGTGAGGCATTTTGAACCATTAAATCTTGGTTCATCCATCCATTTGAACATGTAGCCTAATTATGAGGCTGATTACAAGGAAAACACCATTCATTATCCATGGCCATATTATTTTGACTAGGAACCATATCCCTTACTGGATTTGCAGAATTTAGAGGTGCAGGGTTATATGGTTGGAATGGTCTTTGATTAAAACTTTGTCTTTGTCCTTGATAGCCTCCTTGGTATGGTGGCCTATTTTGTTGATAAGGCTACCCTTGATTTTGATATTTCTGATTAGGACCTTGGCCTTGTGTCTGAAAGGGTGGTTTGAATTCTTGACCTTGTTTCTTTAGATTCATGACCTCTTTAGTAAAGGTCTACAATAAGTTTTTCATTTCTTGTTGAATACTCTGTTGGCTATTCTTTATCTCTTGTAACTCTTGAGAGAAACTAGCTGTTAGCTCTTGACCACTAGTACTAGCCTGAGGTGCTAATATGGTGGGAATAGGGGTAAATGGGGGTACTTGTGTAGGTGCAATGGGTTGAAGGCTAGGGAAAATGGGCATTGGAGGCCTTCTAGCAATCATGCCTACTTGAATCAAATAATTTTCAGCCTTGATAGCTATGTCAAAAGCTTGGGGTAAAGAAGTCATGGTCAGCTGATGGCCTTATTGAGACTAGAATTATATTCCATGTTTTGAGGAATCTACTATTATAGTCTATCATTTGCTCTTGAGGGTCTCTCTTAATGGTTGTTAACTGCTCAACTAGAGACAAGTTATCTGATTTATCCTCAAAATATTACTCAACGCATCCCTTAACTCATCCCATAAAGTAATAGAACAAACAATTAGAGTTCTAAACCATTCAAGAGCCTTACCTTTTAGAGAGGATACTAGTAATTTTGTGGCCACATCCTCTTGAGTTATGTTGTGTATGTTGTAGATGGTGGTCACATCCCCTATGTGCTCAAAAGCAATTGTCTTCCCCTCACCTGTGAAATCAGGTATACTCTTAAGTGCCACCAAAGGCACATCATGATGTTGAACAAAGGCTAATGGACTGTTTTGGTTGAATGGTGCAAAGGAAAATTGCCTAGCCATTGTAGGAGTTAGAATCTAAAGATTGACAACTATATGAGTTGTATTTGCCGCTAGATTTGAATCCTCTTCTAGATCTTTGGTTAGAGATATGCCTCTTCTTCTGGAATGAAAGGGAAAAGGTCTCCCTTCTGAGGTATTAGAAGGTGTTGATTAAACTCTCCTTTTAGGGGATGTTCTTTGAGTTGACCTACCTTTATGACTTCTTCTTCAGGGCAACTCTGAAAATTGAGTAGGCTTTGAGCTTCTAGTCTCAATCTTTCTCATAAACCTTGAACAAGGTTGGCCTAGATCTTTGAAACTAGTGGAGTCACCAGATATACTTGATAGAACAACCTCTAAAAGCCTTTATTATGCAATCTGTATATCAGAGATAACATAATCTTTCGCAATGAACTTCTTGTGTAGTAGTCCCACTAGGTGTGCCAGAATTGTTATACACTAAGTTTGCACCCTTGTTTCAAGCTCTTGTAGTCTTGATAACCTAGTATAACATGGGAATCATCTCCAGGTTGTGGGACCTATGCTAACTAAGATGAGACCTCTAGGTTCTAGGTAGGTTCCTCTTGGATAATCACCTTAATTTGCTTCTAGATATGAAAAATAAATCTTTTGAGGGAAAGGGATAGAAGGAATGCTTGGAAAGGTAAAAGGACTGAAAGAAAACTACCTACTAGGTGATGCACCAAAATTAGTGTTTGGATCTCAGTATAAAGCAATGGAGTCAATGAAAGGCTTGGATCTAGTAGGTCACAACTTACTAAATAGGCCTGCATAAGTGTTTCATAGGAGGGCCTAAACATAAGACACAACCTATGACCTACAAAT
This sequence comes from Chamaecyparis obtusa, assembly GCA_027943335.1. Classification (NCBI taxonomy): domain Eukaryota; kingdom Viridiplantae; phylum Streptophyta; class Pinopsida; order Cupressales; family Cupressaceae; genus Chamaecyparis; species Chamaecyparis obtusa. The sequence continues at coordinate 170,392 of BSBK01008174.1, read as the reverse complement.
AGAGATTCACTTCTGTAACTCAGTGTAGGATTGAGACAAGACTATTAGGGGGCTGAAGTATACCCACAAAACATCTAAATTAGATCAAACACAATAACACACATAATTTTAGAAAGTAAGAGGGATCAGGAACCCTAAGATATCACTAAAAAGCATCATATACTTTGATCCAATAAGAGATAATTTAGACAAGGGAAGCATAGGGACATGAAAAATTGTCTCAAAATACCTCTGCAATATCTAAATCATCAATGAAAGGTTTATAACTATACAAGTTGGAGGGTAGAGATGATACCATAGATGACCCTTAAGAAAAGATGAATTTCTTCTACAATTGTCCAACTCTAAGCACTAAGGCTCCAAAAATACAATATATACACACTCAACTGCATGCAAGCAGGAGTCAAAAAAGACCTAACTAGGGTTACAAGATTTTTACATTAGAATAATCAAACCCTAAAGGTACACTGGTCAAAATCTCTAAGAACACCGGTGATCAAATCATATTTTTCTTTGTGTGTTGATCCTTCTAAACTAAATTCACTTGTAGACATAACAACCTCAACTTATCTACCCACCTATAGCTCCACTAAGCCATGAAGGCTCTCGAATCTAATCCTGAAGATATTTGGATTTAAAATGATTAACCCTGCAAAAGGTGGTGCCAAGCTCATCAAAGCTTCAACATGAAATGGTACTTTGTAAAGTCCACGGTGCCAACTATCAAATCATCCATCATCATCCTTCCAACCTCCACTATCCTAAAGAATTAAATTCTAGCTACCCACTTTGTCATGCATGGCCGCAAGAACAAAACCCTAGCAAAACCTTCATGAAGATATTCAAATTCAAATATTAACGGCTAGAAAATATATTTCACAATGTAGCCATCGATGAAAAACTTTTCCTGGCAGATGAATAGCCATGATGTACTGAGAAAACAACTTAAAAACCCTTCGAACAAGTCAAACGCCACCATGGAAGTTAGCAGCCAATGAGAAGGAAGAAAATCAACATGCCAGCACATTTGTACCCACCTCGAGCCCCTCCTCTTTTAAGTCATTCGGTGACCACGTGACCGAAGACCTTTTCTCATTCATGAAATCCATTTCTTTATCTTGGTCTAGTTAAGTGATTTAGTGAACAAGGCATTTCACTGAATCATTGGGTCTTTTAACTAACCCTAGTTCCATTAAGAAAACACAAGAATTCCTTCAGTCACCAAGTCACTTAATAATTTACTAACCCTGGGCCCAGACTACCATATGGAACTCTCTTATTCATTCTATTCACCTCATCAGCAAACACCTCAGCACCTCCCTGACATCAAACCCACTTAGGACAAGATTCCAATCTAACAGTGGGTGCAAGATCTCATGCCCTTCGAATATTCCTTTAGATCATATACTTGATGTTCATCTGCATTAAACTATGACCCCACTGACACATCAGTCCACCTGGAAGTCCTCATCAGCATGCAGAAATGAATCACATTCGAGCACATCAGAAAAGAGGAACCACCTAACAAAGTCTGAAGATAAAGTAAGATCAATGGTGGGTGCATGATCACATGTTTCAGAAAGATTCCTTGCAGACATGTGCTAGCCATTGATCCTCTATAGATGTCTAAGCCTTTTAAAACATTGGAAACCTAGTCCCACTGACACATTGATGAATCACTTTCATGTGGACCAATGAGAAGCTTCCATTTGTGTACACATAGCAGTGGACCTGCCAGGCATGAAGAGTTATGTCACTAAGGAGAATCAACGGTTGTCTCAAAATTGCATACCTCTGACACATTTCATGAGAACACACGCCAGCCGTAGATTTCCAAGCTCCTGATATCCTTGGGCCTGCTGAAAAAAATACAAGTCATCATCCCTTGACCAATAAAAAGCTTCCAAGTAGGACACCATGGCATCAGACCCACTAACACACTATAGCACTTCACAAAAGGGAAGATTGAGAGTCGGCGCATGATCTGATGCTCTGACACAAACCCTTCAAATCATCAGATAGCTATCAGATCTCCAAACTAGGACCCCACATAAAAGATCACTGGACCATTAAGCGAACATGTGACTGAAGGGAAGCTAACTGCTCACTAAGTCACTAGTCATTTAGCAGTAATTGTGAAACACTTAGCGACTATGAGAATCATGTAGTCACTAAATCACCAAAAGGAAAAGATAACTGTCGGAAGACTTAGAGAACTAGTGACCAAATGAAAATAAAGCACACGTAGGTATTGGGAAATTTAAGTGGCTGATAAAGTAATGACCAAATAGAACATGGTCTAGGGTCTTTTAGGGTTTTTTGGGCCATAACGACTACTTTTCAAATTTTTAACTTGCAGACTAGGGACTTGAAATAATTGCAGAGGCCAGAAGACAAGGCACAAATTCATGAAAATTTTAGGGGTGGTTGGCAAGTTAAAAATAGAGATTTTGGAATAGGTTTTAGCCAATTTTGCATGCACATAAAAATTGGCGTAACAGTAATATTGGTGAAGGGAGGAGATATTAACATAAAGATAAGATGTATGAGTAAGTTATGAATATGGTATTTATTGGGTAACTTATTGGTGAATCTGTTAGTCCATTTTCTAGTCAATGCAAAATCTTGTGAAAATGGCCTCTTCCCTGCAAATTTTGAAGTGTCCCGCCCTGCCTGCAATCAAAGTTTTAATGTGCAAAGTAGATCCATGATGTTTCATGGTGTGCGCTCTTATCCATAGGTTCTCTAATGTGTCACCAATCTCTAGTTCAGATCACATCTCCTAAATCACAAAATCTGGGGAGTTATTAATGTTTTAAGGTTTGCAGGAAATAGTTTCAAAATTTGCCAAAGTGTCAAAAACCCACAATGTTTTTGAAAACCCATAATGTTTTCTACCTTTTTGGCCTGCATGAAAACCCTTGATGTTTTCACATTCCTTTATTACCTTTGTGTCAATGTCAAAAACCCTGGATGTTTTTGATCATTCACCATTGTGAAAACCCTATGTGTTTTCAACCTTACACTTCTATCTTGTTTGTTGGCATTTCCTATCTGCACAGCTGTGACCTGTTGGTGGGATTGGGTTTTCAAAAGTTTTAAATTGATTGGTTGTTTCATGATGGCATGTTAGATTTTTCTGACATGCGACCATGCGACTGGCTATTTCTTGTGTGGGGCCCAGTCCTTGCTCAGTTGTGTCACCAATTCTCCAAATCTTCTAGCAGTTACATCTTCTATTCAGAGATCACATGACTATGTAGTCGCGTAATCTCTCCATGTTTGGCAGTTACTGGCTAGCATCTAACGACCTAGTGAGTGGTCTATTTCTCTTTAGTCCCTTAATCTCTCCATGTTTAGTGGTTACCAATGAGCATCTAATGACCCAGCGGGTGGTCTGTTTCTCTCTAGTCACATAATCTCTAAATGCTTGGTAGTCATATGGCCTTGTCGCATGATTGCAAGGGCCAATTTTGTGGCTTGCGATCATGTGACAAGCTTCCTTCCTTGCATGTGGGGCCCATTGGTGGAATGGGAGTGGTCCTGCTGGTGGTTATGTGGCATCCCATGTTTGGTTGTCGCATCATCACATGTTAGAGTTTTCTGACATGAAATCATGTGACTGATTGACACCTATTGCTAGGGCCCATTGGTGATTGAGGTGTTGTCATCCCACTGTTAGACTAGGAGAATGAGGTGGCAGTCTTGTTGCCTTATCGTGTGATCGCAAGGGCCATCTTTCAGCCATACGATCATGCAACAAGGGTGCCACATTGTGCTGGGGCCCGGTGGCAAGTGGTGGCATGGGCATTCCCGATTGTTCAATGTGGTAGTGATGTGGTAGTTTCTTGGTGGGACCACTTTCTCGGTGTTGGTGTGTAAAGTTTTTGATTGGTCGGCAAGGTGACAAAGTGGATATGCCAGGTGGGATCATTACTTAATGGCATACAGCAGGGTGAATGCTAGTAGTTAGTCATATGTTCACATAGCCTTTTTCAAGGCTATGTGATCATTAGACTAACATTTTTCATTAACTCATAGTAGCAGATTTGTACGGTGGTAAAGGATTGCGGTGTGTTGCATGGTCGCATAGCCCTTTTCATGGCTTTGCGATCATGCGACAACTATTGAGATGTCTCCATTGTAGAGTTCTAACATGGGTCCATAGTGCCAGTGGTGCTGACATGCTGGATTCTAATTGGCTATTGACCAACTAGCCATTGGTGCCCAAATTCAAATATGATTGCAGGGTTTCTTGCCGATGTTTTCACACTGAGCTGTTTGCGACAAGTGTGGTAGCTCAAAATTGATTTTTGCAAGATAGTAGTAGTTGCGATGATGATGTTGAAGATCTATGTGGCCATCCTAATCTGATCTTGCTTCCTAGGTTGTCGAGATGAGTTAAATGTGAAGGCCTATTATTCTTTGCAGGTGGCTAGGGTTTTGATTGATGTCAGAGATCTCCATGTTTTGTACGTGCGAAGTCTTCAAGCTGGCTCTGGCATTGAATTTGTTCCTCCCACAACAAGAAATCACTTCTACTTGTGATCGTAGTTAGTCTATGATGAAACCAATGTAATGTACATCAGCTTTGATCTGATTTCTTCCCAGGTTTCTAGGCTTCTCTGCACTCTCTCTTCTTGTTGTACTGGGTGGTTACAGACCTAAATTTTTCTCTAGATGATCTATAGCTTGTTGCAATCCTTTTTCCTATAAAAGGTTTTTTAGGATCATTAGGAGGGGTTCAAATTTTGATTAGTTCCAAGGGTTCTAGTTTCTATTGGTTCCAAATGAAGGGTCCTTTTCCTGTAGATATTTTCTTTTTCTCTACATATAGAGTTCCCTCTTTCCTCTCTAGTTTTCTGAGAATATAATACAAATTGTAACATTTTGTCCTATGTATGAGACTCAATATATTTTTACTGTTATTAGATTGTCTCTATTTGAATCCTAAACTTATTGATTATAGCATCAAGGGTGTTGTAGTTTTTCTATTTGCATTTCCAGTGAGTGTCTGCAATAGAGTTATCTTCGCAAAGATAACTGAGTTCAAGATTAGTTTTCAGATGTGTATGAGTTGAGGTATCAAGGGTGTCTCATGCTTGTCTTCTAGTGGATGTTTTTTAATGTATCATTTGTTTATAGGTCTCTTCTAAGGGGGCGGTTAAAATCTTTTGAATAGGTGATAACACATTTGGTTACATAGGTGGTTTGATAATGTATGGTCTGATCAATGGTGTGTGGTTGATGTAAGGTATCACCATATTTGAATGTATTGTCTTCTTATTTTCATAAGCTCTCTATTATAGTGAGGTATTTGACTCTATTACTGATTGGATAAGGCATTGGTCTATGAGAGACTTAGGGTATCTCAGGGGTCCTTTCAACCCAACATCAATCATTCAATTCAAATACCTTTCCCTTTCATGTTGGTAGTAGTAGTAGGAGGTTCTCTCTAGTCTTTAGATTCATTCTATGCAAGTAGGGCTATTGCATATGAATTGGCTTCATTGGGGTATAGGTTACCTGAAGGGGTTTGAAGACTATTTCACAATAATTTATCTACAAGCCTATCATTTATCAAAAGGTGTCTTGAGTGTGCAAATAAGGCAATACCCACCTCAGTGATGTGGAGCTCAAAGAAGAATGAGGATGTTCTCTATCCTCATCAATTGGACTATTTTCTTGTCAAACTTGAGTGCCTACCCTGAGAATCAAGCCCATCATTTGATTCAAGTTTGGTCCTGCAAGAAAAAGCTCCAACAAATTGGTGACTCTATTGGGGATATGTTACAATGAAGATAGAATAACATGGGTATGAGTAGATCTAGACTCCTGGCCAACTTATTCATTTATCCAGTGGTCTCCATTGAAGTGCGTAAGAGTCAATTTTCAAAATTTTCAAATCATCTCACCAAGTGTTGAGTGGCAACTCTGATGTCTATTTGATGAGTATAGTTCCTGATAAACAACATGTATACCTTATGGAGTTTTGTATTGGTTGGAAGAAGAAACAAAGACATACTTTCATCTTCAAGGAGGTGGTGACTCTACATTGCAAAACTTGATGGAGCTGCAAGGTGAGCTCTAGATCTACCCTTCTTCCAACCAAAGGTCTTCTGCTGCAAGATTCCCAGGTATTTCTTAGATCTGAAATACCTCCTTATTAAGTGATCAAACACTAGGAAAAGGAGTAAGGTGTGAATAGAGGTTGAATACTTCAAGCTTTCAGTTGCATCTCTACAAAATTCTATGGAAGTATTGCATTAAGTCAAATGAATAATCAAGGGAAAAGTCAGTCTAGGCTACTTGGTTTCCTCAAGTTGGATAGACCTTTGAGTTATGTTCTTCCAAGGTCCCCTCACTCTTTTCCTAGTGAGCTTTTGGATCTAATTCCTATTTTTGATTGTCAGTCTGATTCAGCAGAGAAGCATGTCCTAGCATTCTATAGATTTATTATAGAATATCAGATTCTTGATGAGGATGTTAGTATGATGTTTTTTGGGAGATCTGTTAAAGGGGTCACATCTAATTGGTATCTTAATCTGCCCCCAAAATGCATCTCTTCTTTGACTGAATTCAAGTGGTTTTTTTTAGAGGATTTGGTTGATGATGATGAATGGAATGAGTTACAAAAGGATTGTCAGCAAAAAGGGAATACAAGTTGTATTTCAAAGCAACCCATATCTAATGCTGAGGGTACTTCTTCTGATGAAATTTTGTCAGAGGAGTATTTAGATTGTGGCAATGAGAAAGAATCAAAATCAAGGTGTGCAGGATCCTCCATTCATTCAGAGATGTTAGAATATGATTTCAGTGGTTATTCAGGTGAGGATGATGAAGGAAGTGATGTTGATGTCTCCTCATATGAATCAGATGCATCATGGGAAGAAGAAAGTAATGGTGGAAGTGAACACTCCTTTAGTGAGGAGTATGAAGATAAGGAAGTGATAATTCAATGTGATGTTAGTGAGTTTGAACATGAAGGTTTAAGTGATGGGTTATTAAATAATCCTAAAATGGGTAGTGAGTTTAAAGTGTTCACTAACACTTTATATGATGAAGACTATGATGATTATCAGCCCATTTTTTGTCATGATGTTCAACATGGTGCATTGCATGGAGTTATCAATCCTTTATTTGAAGAACATGTCAAGGTCTCAGACTCAGTTGAATTAGGATGCCCATTTTCCATCTGTGGGTATCAGTCTGATTATTCATTTGAGGTCCAGCTGGTTACACCTGTGGAAACGCAAAGTTGAGGTATAAATAAATCCTTTCAGCAGGCAGAGTATGAGTTTTTTATGTTTCCAATTGATAGCATACATGAGTTATTAGAGAAGAATAGGTTCTTATCTAATGATACTGATCATTGGCATGTTGAATCATACTTTCATAGTGAGCAAGATGGAGAGAGTGCCAATAAATTCTACATGCACTATGAAGATAGCTACTTTGTTCTTCCTAATATGTTGGTTGAACACATTGACACGCTTGTTGAAAAAAATGAAAATAAAATGTTTGATGTGCCACATGAAGGAAGAAATGAGAATCAAGTTTTTGACAAAGGCAAGAACTGACTCTTGTTTGTTGCTGCAAGTTTTTTGTAAAAAATGTACACTTTGTATAGTTTTCCCTTTCCTGTCTCCCTGGTGTGTTCCCTATGTTTTTTTTGAGGTCTCTATGTTTTTCCCAGTAGGTGGTCTACTTCTCCCAAAGATCTAGATTCTTGCCATGCCTGCAAGAGGCATGGATCCTCAGATAGAGCCACTGTTAGTCCATTTTCTAGTCAATGCAAAATCCTGTGAAAATGGCCTCTTCCCTGCAAATTTTGAAGTGTCCCGCCCTACCTGCAATCAAAGTTTTAATGTGCAAAGTAGATTCATGATGTTTCATGGTGTGTTCTCTTAGCCATAGGTTCTCTAATGTGTCTCCAAGCTCCAGTTCAGATCGCATCTCCTAAATCACAAAATCCAAGGAGTTATTAATGTTTTAAGGTTTGCAAGAAATAGTTTCAGAATTTGCCTAAGTGTCGAAAACCCATAATGATTTCTACCTTTTTGGCCTACATGAAAACCCTCAATGTTTTTGCATTCCTTTGCTACCTTTGTGTCAATGTCAAAAACTTTGGATGTTTTTGATCATTTGCCATTGTGAAAACCCTATGTTTTTGACCTCACACTTCTACCCTGTTTGTTGGCGTTTCCTATCTGTGTAGCTGCGACCTATTGGTGGGCCTAGGTTTTTGAAAGTTTTAAATTAATTATTTGTCCCATGATCACATGTCATATTTTTCTAACATGCGACCATGTGACTGCCTATTTCTTGTGTGGGGCCCAGTCCTTTCTTGATTGTGTCATCGATTCTCCAAATCTTATGGCGGTTACATCTTCTATTTGGAGATCATGCAACTGTGTAGTTGCGTAATCTCTCCATGTTTGGTAGTTACCAGCTAGCATCTAATGACCTAGTGGGTGGTCTATTTCTCTTTAGTCACATAATCTCTCCATGTTTAGTGGTTACCGGCTAGCATCTAATGACCTGGGGGGTGGTCTCTTTCTCTTTAGTCACATAATCTCTGAATGCTTTGTGGTTATATGGCCTTGTCACATGATCACAAGGGCCAGTTTCATGGCTTGTGATCATGTGACAAGCTTCCTTCCTTGTGCATGGGGCCCATTGGCAGAATGGAAGTGGTCCCACTAGTGGTTATGTAGCATCCCATAGTTGGTTGTCGCATGATTGCATGTTAGAGTTTTCTGACATGCAATCATGTGACTGATTGACACCTGTTGCTAGGGCCCATTGGTGATTGAGGTGTTGTGGTCCCACTATTAGACTGGGAGGATGAGGTGGCAGTCTTGTTGGCTTGTCACGTGATCACAAGGGCTATCTTTCGGCCATGCAATCATGCAACAAGGGTGCCACATTGTGCTGGGGCTTAGTGGTAGGTGGTGGCATGGGCATTCCTAATTGGTTGATGTGGTGGTGATGTGGTGGGGCCACTTTCTTGATGCTGGCATGTAAGGTTTTTGATTGGTCGGCAGGGTGACAAAGTGGATATGTCAGGCGAGATCGTTACTTAATGGCATGCGGCAGAGTGAATGCTAGTGGTTAGTCACATGTTCACATAGAATTTTTCAAGGCTATGCAATCATGTGACTGACATTTTGTTTTAACTCATGGTAGCGGAGTTGTGTGGTGGTAAATGATTTTGGTGTGTTGCATGTTCGCATAGCCCTTTTCTTGGCTTTGTGATCATGTGACAACTATTGAGATGCCACCATTGTGGAGTTCTAAGGTGGATCCATGGTGTCAGTGGTTTTGATGTGCTGGATTCTAATTGTCTATGAACTAGCTAGCCGTTGGCACCCAGATTCAAATATGATTACATGGTTTCTTGCCGGTGTTTTCACAGTGAGCTGTTTGCGACAAGTGTGGTAGCTCAGAATTGATTTTTACAGGATAGTAGTAGTTGCGATGATGATGTTGAAGATCTATGTTGTCATCCTCATCTGATCTTGCTTCCTAGGTTATCGTGATGAGTTAAATGTGAAGGCATGTTGTTCTTTGTAGGCGGCTAGGGTTTTGATTGATGTCAAAGATCTCCATGTTTTGTATGTGCGAAGTCTTTAGGCTAGCTCTAGCATTGAAGTTGTTCTTCCCACAATAAGAAATCACTTCTACTTGTGATTGCAGTTAGTCTATGATGATGAAACCAATGCAATGTACATCAGCTTTGATCTAATTTCTTCCTAGGTTTCTAGGCTTCTCTGCACTCTTTCTCTTCTTATTGTACTGGGTGGTTGCAGACCTAAACTTTTCTCTAGATGATCTATAGCTTGTTGCAATCCTTTTTCCTATAAAAGGATTTTTAGGATCATTAGAAGGGGTTCAAATTTTGATTAGTTCCAAGGGTTCTAGTTTCTATTGGTTCCAAATGAAGGGTCCTTTTCCTATAGATATTTTCCTTTTCTCTACATATAGAGTTCCCTCTTTCCTCTCTAGTTTTCTGAGAATATAATATAGATTGTAATAGTTTGTCCTATGTATGAGACTCAATATATTTCTACTATTATCAGATTGTCTCTATTTGAATCCTGAACTTATTGATTATAGCATCAAGAGTGTTGTAGTTTTTCTATTTTCATTTCCAGTGAGTGTCTGCAATAGATTTATCTTCGCAGAGATAACTGAGTTCAAGATTGGTTTTTAGATGTGTATGAGCTGAGGTATCAAGGGTGTCTCATGCTTGTCTTCTAGTGGATGTTGGTTAATATATCATTTGTTTATAGGTCTCTTCTAAGGGGAGGGTTAAAATCCTTTGAATAGGTGATAACACATTTGGGTACATAGGTGGTTTTATAATGTATGGTCTGATCAATGGTGTGTGGTTGATGTAACGCATCACCATATTTGAATATATTGTCTTCTTATTTTCATAAGCTCTCTATTACAATGAGGTATTTGACTCTGTTGCCAATTGGATAAGGCACTAGTCTATGAGATACTTAGGGTATCTCAGGGGTCCTTTCAACCCAACATCAATCATTCAATTCAAATACCTTTCCCTTTCATGTTGGTAGTAGTAGTAGGAGGTTCTCTCTAGTCTTTAGATTCATTCTATGCAAGTAGGGCTATTGCATATGAATTGGCTTCATTGGGGTATAGGTTACCTAAAGGGGTTTGAAGACCATTCCACAATAATCTATCTGCAGGCCTATCATTTATCAAGAGGTGTCTTGAGTTTGCAGATAAGGCAATACCCACCTAAGTGATGTGGAGCTAAAAGAAGGAGGATGTTCTCTATCCTCATCAATTGGACTATTTTCTTATCAAACTTGAGTGCCTACCCTGAGAATCAAGCCCATCATTTGATTCAAGTTTGGTCCTACAAGAAAGAGCTCCAACAGAGTCTATGATAGTATGATAGTGATTTGATTGTATTACATAATTCTATTAAGTATCTAAGATAAATAATGTAAAATTTAATGTGGTCGGTATATAAAGAACTTAGAATACATTGAGTAGATACTATGTACACTAAGAAGGTGCATTGTATATATCGAGTGCAATATTAACCAAGTGGGAAGTCACCGACACATCATGGTTTTTAATGAGATAGAGAAATAAGGACAAACATGTGATTGTCAACATGAGATGATGATTGGGATGAATATGGAAGATTTTGAGGTTAAAGATAAAGTTTTTTATGAAGATCTATGATTGACAAAATTCAAGATTGATTGGATGATGAAGATTGAAAATGTTTTAAGGCACAAGTTCTAAGGAAGGTTAAAGAGGAAAAATCAATGATGGAGATTAAGAGGTAAAATATATGGTTGAAAAGAAAATGGTTTATCATGTCTATTTAAGGAGACAAGAGATTCAAAATAATTTATGCACATGCGGAGAAGATTTTATTCATGCAAAGCTGGTTAGACAGGTTGCAATAATAACCGAGCAATTATGTAGACTACACCGAGTGTCAGAAGGAGATTAACTAAATAGAACAGAGTTGGAGGATAAAAGGAAATTGAAGAGATTATTATGGCCGAAGGTATACTGATCTTAGCATAGATCTAAATATCTGCAAAGGAAGTTACATCTGAATCAGGTCATTTACTGGCGCATTCTAGCCATTTCTACAAATAAAATCTCTTAATCGAGTGAGACTTAACAATCTTTATTTATTTATTTATGACATTCAATGAATGTTAATTATTTTCTTGTTGACCCAAGTGAATTTATGGTCATGGATAACTATTAGTGATAAATCCTCTAACAAGGTCACACCTTATAGTGTGTTTTGTAACCTTTAACAGGGTTGGCTCTTAACCGAGTTCACTTCAAAAGAGTGAAAATATTTTGGGTCGTTCCCATGTCATTTTTCCCCTAACAGGATTTCCACATTAAAAATCAAGTGTTAAATGTGTATGCATGTGATGATTTATTATTTTAGATTATGCATTACATTAACTGGTTTGATCGCTATATACTAGTTGATTTAACTGGCAGTCGGTAAATGAATTCAGCAAGACATAGTCAAGTGCTTACCGAGTTATTTCAAGTTTAATTGTTGAATTGGTTTTATACATCTGAGAGTAAACAAGGACTCTAGGATAACTAGAATTAACCGATTCACCACCCCCCCCTCCTCAATTGTCTAACATAGAATGCCCTAGGCATTTATTTCTTGGGAGCAGTTTGCATAAATTTGATATGTTCCCATTATTTTTTCTTGAAAATATTTTTAGTCTTCTTTCTAGATTTTGTACTTATCAAATTAAGTCTCGATGCATCTACCACTTACACCTTGTTGGTCTACTTTTGGTATGCCTTAATTTTAAACTTTCACAATGTCCCTCCATCGTATGAATATCTTTTCAATAAATTAATATTAATACTTAGGTCACTATTTCTTGATTCTGATAATGAAGGTCAAAGAAGATGATCCAATCATAATACATCAAAATGGTCACTAAGGACCAATCAGGTATAAGATATGAAGGACTAGTATTTTCATCTTCATTTGTTTTCTAGGAAGAGTTCAAAGGTTCCATAGATGATGTATTAATTGGTAAGAATTTGAAGTTAGATAAATACTTCAGTTCATGACATCCCATTAAATTGCAATTCGATATCTTAAAATTTGGCCAAAAAAAAATCACATAGATGATTGGTAAATTACTCTAAGTCATGACATTGTAGAAGGATTTGTGTAAATAAGATTATTTAGCATTTATGTATACTATACATTGAAAGTGTCTGGCCTAATACACCTCAAAGAGATGTCAACTAAGGTAGTTTGGAATTCAATATGATTTATAAATCACTATATCACTCAGCATGGTTCAAAAGGCACTTACAAACTTGACTCAAAATATTAAGGACTATTTGGTTAGTTTTGAAGTCCACGTGAAGTTGAAGAATCAAGGCCTCTTTAAAACTAATGAACTAAAGTAAGTGTAGGTTCCAAATTTCATGTGTTTCCTTGACTTTCCAACAATATAAATTGTCAAGCAATACACAAAATTCCCTAACTCCTTGAAATCCATGACAAGGTTCTAAAAATTATCAAAGCTCCCAATATTTCAGTCAAAATCCACAAGTACAATCAAATTGGCTTGTTGAAATAGTCTTCACCATCATTCTGAGAATAGCTAAACACCTCTGACAAAGGTATAATAAGAATTGAATCTCACAACCTTGACTAAATTTTTGGATTTTAGTTCATTGAATTAGTTATAGCATTATATCAGAAGCCTATAGATAGATTTGAGTTGATATAACTTCTAGGGAAATTATAATATATTCAAGAACAACATGCTCATATGGCACATGACTTCCAAGATGGTTTTGAGGGTTTTCTAATATAGCCATCAACAATCTCTTCATATTCAACACCCCAAGAGTATTTGCACAAAGACAAAATGCATAGTCTACAAGATGTATAGTACTAAGCTTCCTTGGGTTCTCAGATAAATGCATCTCAAAATATACACCTCAATAATTTTACTGTACATGATGGGAGCATTTATGGCCTCAGTCCCATGGTTTGATGTCAAGACCAAAATTGATTGATATGCATAATTTGCCTCAAGTAAATATAAATGTGAACTCGTTAAGGGGAAATATAGAAAGGTTAGTTGATGTACATGGTAATATGCTATGGGCTTAACCAACCTCCATAAAGAAAAACTATCCAACTCTTAGATTCACCAGGTATGAATAATGCTCGAATTAGACTTCTATATATCTTATTGTAGTGGCCTCCACTAGATCACCCATCAAGGTCTGAGCAATTACACTATATTCAAAAATTAGCAGTAAAATTGAAATCCATTTCTGGATCATCTAGAATATGTGACTCTAGATTCCAAGTAATGTCACCAAAAAATTATGAAATCAATAACAATGCCTTCTTGCATGAGAGAAATGAGAATTCTTGGCTATGAGCTCTACAAGATATGGAGTTTGTGTCGAGGATATTTCCCTATGGAAATTTTTGTGTTCTCTCCATAGCATTCTTATTAATGAGATTGAAGATGTTGGTGGGATAATCAAACAAAATATTAATAATCTAATAACAATAGAAGAATTAACCCTTAAATCTATGTTAAAAAGGGATAAATTAGCATCTGGAACTTCTTGATCATTATAGACTTGTTCTTAGGGACAATCCAAATGATAAGATCAATATCAACTTGGGTAAAAATATGTTGACCTCAAAATTATGGGAGAATCACCTTTATCTTCAATAGGTTGGGGAGCCTTCATTTTCCTTGTTAGTTGCATTGCAACATTATGTTGTGCCACAAAATTTCAGCAAGAGAATTGGGCACCTTTCCTTTTTAAGTTTACAAATATCTATTAATAATGATATTTTGTCACTAAGTGGCTTCTAGGGAGATATAAAAATATTCTTGGTAAGCTTCCCACAATAATTGTGGAAGATGAATTGCTACTAGAGATAATCAAAAAATGTGAAGAAGATGATGGATTATACTTCATATCATCTCTTTTACAAAATGCAGAAATAAGACAAAATAATGATCATCATGTATTATTGAATCAACTTTCCAAAGTGGTTGAGACTTCATTCAAAAGGATGGCACATTGTTACTATTGAAATAAACACATTCTTTAGGATGCATTGTTTGCAAAGGAATAAATACATTGACTTGCCTTAGATACTAGAAATCAAACATTCTTTTAATAGGTGGAAATTGGCTATCTGATGGAGATTGAGATACAAGACAATTCTTTGTTGTGATATTTTGTATTATAATTTTCAACTCATAAATATTTATTCTTTAGGGAAGCCATAGTAGGTGGCTTAGTGCATGAGTTACCAAACAATATACAAGTTGAGCCTCCATTGGACCTACATGTTATTTTTGAGTTTGCAAGTGCTTCATAAGTGCACACCCCTTTTCCATAGTGGGTCTTATTTCTCATGGTGCAATCCATGAATGGATTTGCATGATCAGTTTGGGGTATTTCCCAAAGGTAGGGGCTTCTTCCCCTATCCTTTTGTAAATAAAATTTTTGGTTTGATTTTTTTTTTTTTAAATTCCATTTTTGGCATGCCTATTTTTGGCTTGTGTCCAGTTCCCCTCCTTCCCTCTACACGTAGTACCTAGTTCTCCCATTACTATTTTGACTCTATAGCCTAATAGGTAAGGGACTAGTCCTAGCCAAATATTTTGAAGTCTCTAAGTTTCCATAGGAAAAGAAGTCCCTTGTTGGTGTTCAAAAGGGACACTTATGCTCTTAGGCTGCCAATATACCCTTAGGTTGATTTTAGGATTGGTTAATTCCATAATGTATATGGATCTTAGGGTAATTGGACCAACTATAGGGACAAGACTACCCTCCTCACTTTTGGCTCTGCAAAACCAAGGCGGGTGCACCTAACCTACTGAAAACTATACTTCACACACCAAAGACTGGGCCTAAACAACATATTGATAGTAAGAAAGTACTAAATGCTAACCTCACATTCATTGAATCTCCATTACTATTGGGTAACACAACCATACAACCAAAGACTTAAAACTAAGAAAGGTTCTTGATTTCAATATTTGGAATGCAATAAATTCAACAAATATATGTTGACAAGATGAATACTCATTTAGGCCATTGCCTCATCCATTGGGCAAGATTGCTTAAACACAAAGACACACAAATTCAAGAATACCTGAGAATTCATAGCCTTAAATACTTTTATCCTAATCTTTACTGCTTACACAACATCCTTACATAGACAAGGGAAAACTCATATCCCATTAGGAGCATTGTTTAATCTAATCCTAGATCAGATCTCAATAATGAGGATACATACATAAAAACAATATGTAATGAGCTAGAAAACTCAAAGCTTCCCTAACTTGACACAAAGGAGAGATAAGAATTAGATATTTGTATTAAGTATGATGAATTCCTTTTGTGTATACAATGAATCACAAGGCACCCTGCTTGCAAACTACAGCTTAGACCTACAATTTTATTCTTTCATTAACAAACACTAAATCAAAATCACTACAAAACCATTGGGACCAGAAACTAGGGACTGATTATGAACTTCAAAACTGGAACCCCTTCAAAATCAACAATTCAACACTAAATACCACTGGTTATCTTGGAATCCTACATAAGTTAGGATGTAACAAGATATGGATAACCAGGGTAAGGGTTAGGGTTTCCACCCACCAAGCAATTCAAATGAATCAAAAATTAATACATTGGAGGGAAAGCCAAGCAACCCTAAGCAATCAAATCTAAATTCAATCTTCACTTATGGTGATTCCTCTGGAACTGTACTGAAGATCAAGAAATTCCTACTAATCCGTCTGATTTGACCCCTGCAACATGATTTGAGTAGGTAAACCCATCCTCCATGGTAAAAAACTCTCTACAAATAATCATCAGACTCATTAGACCACACCATAACAACTGTAAATCATTTCTATTAAGTTCAGTTGTCGAAACATTCAATTCTGGTCCTTTTTGTCGCTGGAAAACATTCAAATTTTCAAATCTACAGAGAACGGCTACTTTATGGCACTTACCGACATATCAATGGCCCATATTCAAATCTGATCTTGGTTTATATCATGACCGTTAGATTATTTTCCTTTTCCCAAGTTATGTTCTTTACTATATAATAATTTGGCAAATACGCGACTGAAAAACCTTCGCCCATTCGCCAGAACTTTGAGAGCATCGCTAAATCATTTGGCTACTATGCGAACACTATTTGCCAAATTTCTAAGTCATTAGATCCCTCACCAAAGCATCACACGAACTAGTGAACAAAGTAAACATTTTTTAGAATGGCCAAAATTTTATCCAAACCACCAAAAGACTAAGAAAATTTAACTGGGCCCGCATCAAGAAGATTGACGGTTGTCTCATCTTTGCATAGACCTCCAAGATTCTTCTAGATCATGAGACAACCATCAAATGAAGAATCTTACCCTACTCTGACAACCCCCTGACACTAAAAGAGATCAACAGCTATCTTAAGTTTGCATGTGTCAAAAAAAACCCATCAGATTACACACCAACCGTCAATGCTATGCAAGTGTCAGAACCCACTGAACCTCAAAAAACCTAACCCCAATGACAACATGCCTAGTCACACAATGTGGGCCAATTAGATAATGACAAATCAACACACCATGGCACATAAAAACCATCTGGCAATCAGACCCACCTTTATACTGCCACCTGAGAATAAAGTAACATCGACAGCTGGCATAAGATCTCAAAGCTCTGACACATCTCATGAGAACTTATGCCAATTGTTGATCAACTGAAAATGTTAGGACCCTTTGAAAAACTCAAAAACTAGGTCCCACTGACAACTACCACTGCATTAATACATTGACCAATAAGAGACCGCCAATTGTACCTACGTGTCACCTTGGACCCATAGTCTGAAACATCATGTCATAGAGTAAGATCAACAACCATCACGACATCATATAGATCTGACAAATCCTTTGCACTTCAATGACAACTATTGGATTGAAAAGCTGTCAAAGGGACTAGGCCCAAGAAATATCAAGCCAAAACATAGGAAATATTAAGGCACTGACTTAGGAAAAATTAAAGCATCGGCGGGCTCCAAAGAAAAATTAACTTGGGAGACTTAGGCAAATCAGTAAATATTAAAAGGGGCCCAAAAAGCTCTAGTTGCAAGATCACATGACATGAAAAAGGTTCATGTGATCATACGACAAAGGGTAAACAATTTAGCACATGCTTTTAAGAGTTTTAAGTGGCCTGAATAAAGTAACACAAAATTAGAACGAGGCTAGGTTATTTTAGGGCTTTTTCACTACAACGGCTAGTTTTCAAAAATTTCACCTAGGGTTTGAGCAAGAGACCTAAAAAAAAATGCAGAGACCTGCAAAAAAATGCTAGAGCCATGAAAATTTTAGAGGTGCTAACAGTGGCTCATACAACGAGCAAGCTAGAATCTCCTGGAAGAGCAGACCGACTCAAAATTCCAACCCAAAAAGAAAAATAGATGATTGTACAGGGGAAAACCTAAACTAATGCTCATGGAAAAGATGCTTTAGGAGAAGTAAAACTTTAGGAATTGTCCATGAACTGGAAATTCCAAAGTACCACTAGTTAAATCTTTCAGTACATAAGAATTTGTCCCCCATTTACTTTCAATAAGATAATGGCCCAACCAAATTGGATCAAACTTTCCATGCTTCCCCTTATCTTCTAACCTTGCATTCCACATCAGGACAAGGTCATCAACTTCAAAAATCCTATGAGTAGCCCTTTTATCAAACAATTTCTTACATTGTCTCTGCAATGTCTCATTTCTTTCATGTGCATCTCTCCTTACCTCCTCCAATTGGATCAATTCATCCATTCTTACTCTCATCTCATCATTCAAATCTTAATCATATGCCTGGATGAACTTATACATCTACAATAGATTATTTTGAGGTAGTCTAGCACTTATTCCATACACTAAATGAAATGGAGCACAACCTATGGCCTTCTTAATAGTTACCCTATCAACCCATAGTGCCCACCATAACTTTGAGTCCCAGGCTTTCTTATTCTTGTCCAACACTCTCTTTAGAATCTTGATTTGACTTTTGTTACTGGACTCAGCCTGACCATTTCCTTGTGGATGATATGGGGAAGAAAATGAAATGTGTATCCCATATTGTTGAGAAAAATGACTAAATTCATGTGATCTAAAACACATTGCATTATCAACCACAATTATCTATGGGTAACCAAACCTGGTAAGGATGTTCTACATCACAAAGTCTGCTACCACTTTGCTAGTAGCCTTTCTAGTAGGGATAGCTTCAACCCACTTGGTAAAATAGTCTGTTGCCACTAATATGTAAGAATGTCCACCACTAGACTTGTTGGGAATTTCTCCAATAAAGTCAATACCCCACTTTTGGAAAGGAGCCTGAACTGTAATAGGTCAAAGTGCCAAATTTCCATCAAATTTCAACTTTCTAGCAAATCTTTGACATGCATCACATTTTCTTACGAACTGGTGTGCATCCCTAAAAATTGGAGGCCACCAAAATCCAGACCTAAGGATCTTGTGAGCTGTGGTCTTTGCCATATAGTGTCCTCCACAAACACCTTGGTGCATTTCCTTTAATAGAGCTTCAGACCTCTCATGATCTATGCACTTTAGCAATACTCCTTCACTTCTTCTCCACCACAACTCACCATGTATGATGGCATACCTTGCATATTGCATCTTGATAGTTCTCCTTCTATTTTCATCCATCTCAGGGGAAAAGACCAATTTTTGCAAGTAACCAATAACATCTTTGTACCAATCACAATAATCCATATCACAAACATATGGCCTTTATTCTTCTTCTAACACATTTACATGATTTGCAATCAAATTGCTTTGTGCCATTAATTTTGCAAGACCTAAGCCTCTTACCAACTTTTTAATCTAGATATCAATATTAAATTCTTGGATCCTATTGATCTATCTACATCTTTTCCCTAAAATTTCTTGTTGCACCAATATATCCTTAACTGTAGCACTAGGAACATAAGAAACTACCTTAGCTCCCACAAGGTAACATCTAAAAGCCTTGACTGCTTGAACTAAGGCATAAGCCTATTTCTTAGTAATATCATATTTCAATTCTACTGCATGTAGGGATTTGCTAAAAAATGATATAGGTTGTTCATATCCATTTGAATTCTTCTTCTATAAAACTGTTGCAAATGTATGACAAGAAACAAAAGAAAATATCTGCATGGGCTTACCATAATCAGGTGTCCTCAAAACTGTTGCATCCTTGATGGCCTTTTTTGATATTTCTAAAAGATTCATCTACTTCTTCAATCCATTCAATCTTTGCCTCCCTTTTCAACATTCTAGAGATAGGGATACTGATTTCTACAAAATTTGTAACAAATCTCCTTAAAAAGTTTACCTGTCCAAAGGACTGTATTCCTTTAACATTTCTAGGTGGTGAAAGCTTATCTATAGCCATAACCCTTTCAATGTCAATTCTCACTCCATCCTTGGACACAATATGTCCTAAGAGCTTTCCTTCCATCACACCAAAAGAACACTTCTTTGGATTCAAAGAAATTCCATACTCCAAGGCCCTAATAAAAATCCTCTCAAGATCTTCACAATGTTGATCTTCCTTATCTAAATATGTTGTGAGATCATCCTAATACTCCATTAGGAATCTGTTTATGAAGTCTGCAAAGGCCACATCCATAGCTCTTTGAAAAGTAGCTCCTACATTTGTTAGACCAAAGGCATTATAACATAAACATATGTTCCCCAAGGGGTAGTGAATGTAGTCTTGAACTATTCTGACTCCTTGACCATGACTTGATTATATCCAGAGAAACCATCCATCATGGACATTAACTCTGATCCAGTAACCCTCTATAGCATATTCTCCATATTAGGCAAACCATAATTGTCCTTCAAAGAATTGACATTCAAGTTCCTAAAATCAACACATAATCTAATGTCACCATTCTTTTTTCTGACTAGAACCAAGTTTGACACCCAAGTAGAATGTCTGATAGGCTTGATGATGCCAGCATCCATCATCCTTTTGAGTTCATCTTGCATTTTTGGTGCCAAGGTAGGATTCACAGGTCTTAATTTCTTCCTAAAAGGTTTCGTTCCTTCCTTCAATGATATTTCATGCTGGAATAAATCTTCTCTATAGGCTTTCAAATCATCATAAGACCATGCAAAGACATGTCTAAATTTTTTGAGAAGATCAATCAGATTATTCCTAGTTTTTTGAGACAAACATTTACCTATATAAACATTTTTGGGTATTTTACTTGTTCCTAAATTTATTTCCTCCAAATCATTGACCTTATCAACAAATTTAGGGAAAAAATTCCTTTCTTTATCATCAAATGCCCTCTCAAGAGCAACCAATCCCCTTGGGATCCTATTTGATTTTAACTGCAAAATTTCCTTCCCAAGAACATTTTCTTTTCCATCTCTGATGTCAACATAAGTGCTGAAATCCATCTCTTGACTATCAAAATGAGATTCACACTGCAAAAACCTTAGTATATCCTGATCATCAAAAAATACCTGCCAATTCTCAACATTATCTGGGATAGAAGGCCTAGACTTACACTCAATCCTAGATATCCCCACCAAGGTAATATCCTCTGGCCTTAGTGCTATGTTTTCCAATAATTCAGCCATCTTTTTTTGGCTTCTATCCACCCAATCAATACCAAAGGCATTGAAACCCTCAATTTCATCCCAAACAACATTTCTATATTGTTTCAACCTTTGATTCTTTGATGCATACTTTGATCTAATCTGAGAGATTATTAACTCAGAATCACCAATCACCCTAAGGTTTTTAATTCCATGTTTTGATGCTTGTCTCAAACCAATCAGTAGGGCCTCATATTCAGAAACATTATTTGTGCCAAGGAACAAGAGAGTGAAAGAAAACTTGAAAGTCTTACCACTATTTGTGCCAAGGAACAAGAGAGTGAAAGAAAACTTGAAAGTCTTACCACTTGGGGATATCAATAGCACTCCTACTCTGACACCTTCCTTAGAACTTTCCCCATCAAAATATAGAGTCCATAAGACATTACCTTCTACCATATTATTTTCATCATTAGCTAGAAGGAAAGGCTTGACCTTTTCTTGCAATTCTCTCTCTTGAACTTGGAAAGAGCCAATGTCAGTGTCAACAAAACAATTCACATCATCATCTTCATCCTCCCCAATCATATGTGGAGTTCTAGCTTCCCTTGAAACTTTCACACTTTCTCCTTCTATGCTGAAGGTAGTAAAAGAAAAGTCACATTGAATACTTCCTCCCATAGAAGCACTCCATTTTCTAGATAATAGCATTCCATATTGAGGAGGAATGTCAACTACAAGAACACTCATAGTTAGTTGTTTGTCAGGAAATGCCACTAATTTATAAGGCAAAGCCTTAATGGTACCAATAATTGGTACTTCTCTTGAGTCCATAGCTTGGCATCTCCCATGAGGTGTATCAACCTTTAGTCCTAATGACTTCATGATCTCTGCAGGCATGATAGTGTTTGATGCTCTAGAATCAATCATGAAATTCTTCAAAAGTTTTCCATTTATCATAAGGGACAAGAAAAAAGGGTCAACTATCCTTGATGCACCATTTACAACATTTGCATTCAAAAATAACTAAGGGATCTTAGAGACAATTTCTTCATTTTTACTATCAAGTGTGTCATCTAAGGAAGCCACATGCTTGTCACCTCTATTCATTTCTTCGACCTTTATAGAAGAGGCACCATTTACCCAATCCAAGGCTTTGACCTTGTGCTCTTCTATTCTCATCATTTCCAAAAGTGGAACTTTGACAGTTATTTGTGAAAGCAATTTAGTCATATTAATGGGAACATCTATATGGTTTACCATGTCTTCCTTTATCTTAGTGACATCTTTATCTTCTACTTTGACAATCAAGTCAGATTTACCTTTGTGTAGAAACTCATCATCCTTCTAAAGTGTAGGAACAACTATTTTTGATGTTTTTTCTTTACCTTGAGGTATTGCAGCAGGTCCCATCTTCCTTTTTACTTTAAACTTACTGACAACACCAGCATCTTTCTACTTTTCCTCATGTTGTTGTGTACTCTTTTCTGATTTCTTGATAAACATGCTACTTGGTTTACCAGTTGTGCTTCCAACTATCTTGTTTCTCAAATTGTAATTGCTCCTAGCTTCAGTGACCATGTCTCCAGTGATTTGAGCAATTTCCTCATTAGAGGGTCTCCTTAATGAAACATGTTCCTCACACTTTATTGTACCACATCCAAAATCATCAAATTCTTCTTCCTCATTATCAGAGTTAGCCTCATCCCATGCATGTGAAGAAGTCATTGCACAACCACTCCTATCATATTGCTCATCCTGTTCTTGGTTCTCAGATAAATTCAAAGCAATAACGCAATGTTCTAGACTATGAGGAGATTTACAAGTAGTACACCATGGAACATCATCATTCATGTTAACTAAATTTCTTTGCAAAGGATCAAGAATCCTATCATCAGGCCTATCCCTTTTAAATGGAAAAATGGGCTTTCCATCCTTCCATTGAGTATTGTATGGGTAATTCTGCATTCTTGGTTGCCTGTTAAAATTACTTGAAACAGGCTGGTCATTTGTTGCAACCTTATTGTTTCTTTTTTCATCAGGCTTTAGATCCTCTAAAGCACTCAAAATCTGCTTTAGATTATCCTCTTCTTTGGGTTTCAAGTTAGCAGACCTTCCCATCTCTTTCTTATTTTGCATTTGAGGCCTATAATCATCTCTTCTCCCTAATTTTCTTGATATTCTTCTATTACTTTTTATGTTGATAGCCAACTTATAAGCCTCCCCAAGATTTCTAGGGTTCTTATCCCTTAAAAGGTAACCCATCTTTGCATCAAAAGCATTTAAGTATGTCACAAGACACACCCTATCATCTAATCTGATAACTTGCATGAGCCTATGCATAGCCTTTTGGAATCTTATATTAAATTCAAGGACCTCTTCATTCTAATTTTTCTTTATGTTATTGAATTCATTCAAAATAAAACCCTCATTTGTTTTATCTCCATAATGCTCCTTGAAACAATTCTTAAATTCATTCCAAGACCCTATACTAGCATGAGGCAATCCTCTAAACCAATCCCTATCATCCTCAGTCAGAGATTGTACAAATAACTTCATTACAACATCATCAGGTTCAACATTATAATCATCTATTACATCCATAAAAAATTTTAGATGTTCCTCACATGTGATGACATTGTTCCTAGCAAACTTTGGGAGCTTCTTTCTAATTTCATCAGGAATTACATTAGGATAACCAAGAATACCAAAAAAGATAAGTGTTTGTACCTTTCATGAACAAGAACTCCTTTGAGATGGGTCCATTCCTTGAGATGTAGATGTCATTGTGTTTGAACCAGTAGGAATTTTAGCAGCACTTGGAATGCCATTTGTTTGAATTGCAAGGTTACCATGATTTCCACCTTGCCCCAAAAAGGAAGTAGGAACATTTGAAGGTCCTGAGGTATGTTTGAGAAAATCAATCTTTTTTCTTATTTCTATAGCAATAGCCTCCAATTTTTCTTTCTCTAATTCTTTATCTAATACTTCTTTCTCTTTTCTAGCCTTCTCAAGGTCTGCATCTAATCTCAACCCTTGCTCTAATGGGTTTTCCACATGAACTTGTTCATTAATTTGAACTCCAACATTTTTTTTTTTGTCTTTATCTCTAGGCCTAGTTATCTCATGTGTTTTATACACAATAGGTTGTTCCTCTGCTCTTTCAGGCTCTAGGACAAAATTAATTGCCTCCAAATCTAACAACTACCTCTTTAGCTAATCAGTCCTTATCATTGCTTGTCTTACTCTATCTTCTTTATCTTTCTCTCTTTGTTGTCTAATAGCAACTTGTTCTTGAACTTTTCTTTCCAACTCATAGAGCTCTTCAAATATTTCTTCTAATTCTAGGAGAGTAGTCTCAGATTCATCATCTCCCACTTGAAATTCATCCTCATATTGATTCAATCCCAAATCAACAGCCTCTTCATATTCTGAAATATTTTCTTCTTGACTAGGCTTGGCTTGAGTTTCTTGTCTTGTATCCTTTTTACTTTTCCAAGTATGAGAGACATTTCTTTTCTTCTTTCCTCCCCTTGTCTGACTAGGCCTAGAAGAGCTTGGAATACCTTCTTCCATTATGTTTTCAGGATGCTCCTTTCTCTAGGACCTAGTACCTTTGTAACTCATCTTATAAAAATCTACTGACTAGCACTGCTACAAAGATGTTTGAGTCACCCCCCAAGAATATTGGGAATCTTACAATACAACTTCCTCACTTAACAAATATCCAAATGAGCTTGACAAGACATGGGATAATAATAACCGTATTTCTTCCGATCATGACCTACTGGTCATTATAAAATTGTGTAACATTTCCCCAGTAGAGTCACCATCTTTTTGGTGTTCAAAATAGATGCTTATGCTCTTAGGCTACCAATATACCCTCAGGTTGATTTTAGGATTGGTTAATTCCAGAATGTATATGGATCTTAGGGTAACTGGACCAACTATAGGGACAAGACTACCCTCCTCACTTCTGGCTCTGCAAAACCAAGGTGAGTGCACCTAACCTAGTGAAAAATATACTTCACACACCAAAGACTAGGCCTAAACAACATATTGATAGTAAGAAAGTACTAAATGCTAACCTCACATTATTTGACTCTCGATTACTATTGGGTAACACAACCATACAACCAAAGACTTAAAACTAAGAAAGGTTCTTGATTTCAATATTTGGAATGCAATAAATTCAACAAGTATATGTTGACAAGAGGAATACTCATTTAGGCCAGTGCCTCATCCATTGGGCAAGATCTCTTAAACACAAAGACACACAAATTCAAGAATACCTAAGAATTCATAGCCTTAAATACTTTTATCCTAATCTTTACTCCTTACACAACATCCTTACATAGACAAGGGCAAACTCATATCCCATTAGGACCATTGTTTAATCCAATCCTAGATCATAACTCAAGAATGAGGATACATACATAAAAATAATATGTAAATGAGCTAGAAAACTCAAAGCTTCCCTGACTTGACACAAAGCAGAGATAAGAATTAGATATTTTTATTAAGTATGATGAATTCCTTCTGTGTATACAATGAATCACAAGGCACCCTACTTGAAAACTATAGCTTAGACCTACAATTTTCTTCTTTCATTAACAAACACTAAATCAAAATTATTACAAAACCCTTGGGACCAAAAACTAGGGACTGATTCTAAACTTCAAAACTGGAACCCCTTCAAAATTAATAATTCAACACTAAATACCACCAGTTATCTTGGAATCCTACACAAGTTATGATGCAATAAGCTACGGATAACCAGGGTAAAAGTTAGGGTTTCCACCCACCAAGAAATTCAAATGGATCAAAAATCAATACACTGGAGGGAAAACCAAGCAACCCTGAGCAATTAGATCTAAATTTAATCTTCACTTATGGTAATTCTTTTGGAACTATACTGATGATTAAGAAATTCCTGCAAATCCATCTGATTTGACCCCTGCAACATGCTTCGAGCAAGTAAACCCATCCCCCATGGTACAAAACTCTCTACAAATAATCATCAAACTCACTGGACCACACCACAACAACTGTAAATCATTTCTATTAAGTTTAGTCATCAAAACATTCAATTCTGGTCCTTTTAACAACTATAAATCATTTCTATTAAGTTTAGTCATCAAAACATTCAATTTTGGTCCTTTCTGTCACTGGAAAACATTCAAATTTTCAAACCTGCAGAGAATGGCTACTTTATGGCACTTACCAATGTATCAACGGCCCATATTCAAATCTGATCTTGGTTTATATAATGACCATTAGATGCTTTTCCTTTTCTCAGGTTATGTTCTTTACTATATAATAATCTGGCGAATACGTGAATGAAAAACCTTCGCCTATTTGTGAGAACTTTGAGAGCACTGCTAAATCATTTGGCTACTATGTGAACACTATTCTCCAAATCTCTAAGTCATTAGACCCCTTGCTAAAACATCATCCAAACCAGTGAACAAAGCAAACATTTGTTAGAACCACTAGAATTTTATCCAAACTGCCAAAAGATTGAGAAAATTTAACTGGGCCTGCATCAAGAAGATCGACGGTTGTCTCATCTTCGCATAGACCTCCAAGATTCTTCTAGATCATGAGACAACCATTGGATGAATAATCTTACCCTACTCTAACAACCCCCTGACATTGGAAGAGATAAATGGCTATCTTAAGTTCACATGTGTCAGAAAAAACCCATCAGATTATACACCAACCGTCAATGGTTTGCAAGTGTCAGAACCCACTGAACCTCGAAAAACTTGGCCCCATTGACAACATGCCCAGTCACACAATGTGGACCAATCAAATAATAACAAATCAGCACACCATGGCACATAAAAACCATTTGGCAATTGGACCCACCTTTATACTACCGCCTAAGAATAAAGTAACATCGATGACTAGCATAAGATCTCAAAGCTCTGACACATCTCATGAGAACTTATGCCAATCATTGATCAACTGACAATGTCAGCACCCTCTAACAAAGTTAGAAACTAGGTCCTACTAACAACTACCACCACATTAATACATGGACCAATAAGAGACCACCAATTGTACCTACGTGTCACCTTGGACGCACAGTTTGAAACACTGTGTCATAGAGTAAGATCAATGGCCATCGTGACATCGCATAGCTCTAACAAATCCTTTGCACTTTAACGACAACCATTGGATTGAAAAGCTATCAAAGAGACTAGACCCAGGAAATATCAAGCTGAAACATAGGAAATATTAAGGCACTGACTTAGGAAAAATTAAAGCACCACCGGGCTCCAAACTTAAGAAAAATTAACCTGGGAGACTTAGGCAAATTGGTGAATATTAAAAGGGGCTCGAAAACCTTTAGTGACAAGATTGCATGACATGAAAAAGGTTCACACAATCATGCAACAAAGGGTAAATAATTTAGCACATGCTTTTAAGAGTTTTAAGTGGCCTGAATAAAGTAACACAAAATTAGAGCAAGGCCAGGGTATTCTAGGGCTTTTTCACTACAACGGCTAGTTTTCAAAAATTTCACCTAGGGTTTGAGCCAGAGACCTAAAAACAACTGCAAAGACTAGCAGAAAAATGCTAGAGCCATGAAAATTTTATAGGTGCTAAAATCCCCAATTTGAACCTATTGTTGGCCAACTTTTCATTTTCCCCAATTTTTAAATTTCACGAGTTTGAATATATTTGGACAATAAAGTAATAGGAGTACTTAGGTCACTATTTTTTTATTCTCATAATGAAGGTCAAAGTAGACTATGCAATAATAATGCATCAAATAGTCACTAAGGACCAAGCATGGAATAAGATGTGAAGGAGTAGTACATTCATCTTCATGTGATTTCTAAGAAGAATTTAGAGGTTCCATAGATGATATAGGGCCTCTTTGAAACTTGTGAACTAAAGCAAGTACAGACTCAAAAGTTACCAACAATATGAATTGTCGAGCACTATGCAAAATTACCTAACTCCTTGAAATCCCTGACATGGTTATGAAAATCATCAAAGCTCTTGACACTTCACTTAGGAGCCACATGTACACTCAAAATTGGCTTGTTGAAATAGTCTTCACCATCATTTCAAAGAACAATGAAACACCTCTGATAAAAGTATTAGAATAATTGAATACCATAGTCTGGATTAAATTTTTGGCTTGATTGTGACTCTTTAAATGGCTTGATAACTGATTTTGGTGCATTGAATTAGTTAGAGCTATATCTAAAGCCTATAAAAAAATTGAGTTTCTACAACCTATAATGTGATTGTATATAAGACATTCAATAACAACCTACTCATATGGCACATTAATTCCAAGATTTTTTGGGGGGGTTTTCCAATACAACCATTTTACAATCTCTTTAGAGTCACCACCACAAGAGTATTTTCACAAAGATAAAATGAAGAGTTTATAAGATGAGTAGTATTGAGCTTCTTTGGAAGATCAGAGAAATGCATCTCAGAACATACCCTTCAATAATTTTATTGTACATGATGGGAGCATCTATGGCCTCGATTCCATGAATTGATTATAGGACTAGAATTGACTAATCTACACAATTTACATCCAATAGATATGAATTTTATTTCATCAATGGGTGATATAGCAAGGTCAATTGATGTTCATGGTAATATTCTATGGATTTAACCAACCTCTAGAAATCCAAAGTCTCCAACTCTCAAACTCACCAAGTATGGATAATGCCCAAATAAGAATCACATATATCATAGTGTAATGGCCTTAGCCAGATCTCCCATCAAGGTCTAAGTAATTATGGAATGACATTATATGCAAAAATTATGAATACAATCAAAATTTATTTGTGGATTATCTAGAATATGTGACTCTGGATTCTAAGTAATGACACCAAACACTTCTAAAATCAATAGAAACACCTTCTACATGAGAAAATGATAATGACTGGCTGTGAGCTCTACAAGATATAGATTGTTTTTCAAGGATATTGTCTTGTAGAAATTATTGTGTGCTCCTTGTAATATTCCTATTGATGAGATCGAAGACATTGGTAGGGTAATCAATTAGAATATTGATATTTTGATAACAATGGAAGAAGTAACCCTTATATGCTAAGAAAGGATAAATTAGCATTTGGAGATTCTTGAGCATTATGAATTTGTTTTAAGGACAATCCAAATGATAAGATCTATATCGACTTGGATAAAAATATGTTGACCTCAAGATTGTGGGAGATGAACCAAGTTTATCTTCAATGGGATGGGAAGCCTTTTTTTCCTTTTTAGTTGAATTATGGCATTATGTTACACCACCAAATCTTTTCAAGAGAATTATATATGTTTCCTTTTTAGGTTTGAAAATATCCCTTGATAATGATATTTTTGTCACTATGTGGCTTCTAGGGACATATAACAATCTTCTTGGTTAGCTTCTAGCAATAATTATGGAAGATGAATACTACTAGAGATAATATAAAAAATTGATGAAGATGATGGATTATAGTTAATATCAGCTCTTTTACATAACATAGAAAAAAAGACAAAACAATTATCATCATGTATTGCTAAGCCAACTTCCCAAAGTAGTTGAGACTTCATTCAGAAGGATGGCACATTGTTACAGTTGAAATAATCACATTCCTTAGGATACATTGTTTGTAGAGGAATAAATGCAATGACTTCTTTCAAAAACTAGAAATCAAATGTTCTTTAAATTAGTGGAAATTGGCTATCCAATGGAAATTGGGATACAAGACAATTATTTGTTGTGGTATTTTGTATTATAATTTTTAGCTCATAAATCTTTATTTTTCAAGGCATCCATGGTAGGTGGCTTAGAACATTAGTTACCAAACAATATAAAAGCATTGATGTCCAACCAAGAAGATGACTCTCAAGAAATTTTAGAGTCTAGAAAATTTGAAAATGTATAGGATGATGTAATTCACATTGCAAAGTCCTCAAAAGGAGGACATATAATGGCCCAAATAGATTTCCTTGAGATGATGAAGTATGTCACATGTTCAAAATAATTTCATGATGGTTATATATATGTATTTTCATTGTAGGAAATACTTTATGATTCTAATGTTTTAAGAAATAAAACATTATGTCCAAAGAAAAATGAAGAGATGACTTCCAAAAAGAAATAGTTATTAGTAATTGAAAGGTTGCTAGGAAATATAAAGAGTATTTTTACTCTTGTGAAAAAAAGAGGAGGAGATTTTGAATTCTAGAGACTATGATTGGAAGCAGGAAATAGATTTTCCAATTTTGACTTTGTAAAAGGGGAATATAAGTGACTTATAAGGAGAAAATATGATCTTTTATACAAAAATGGATTCTTTGAGCTCTTGAAATTTTTTTGATAAATAGAAGGGAAATTTAATGAAACTATGTATTTGTTTGTATTTCATTTCAATTTCTATTTTCCTATGTTAATTGCAATCCATTTTTGGGTTATTTTTGTATGTCACATCAAATCATGAATGCGTTCATTTATGAACTTTAGGTCTAGAATATTCATGTAATCTAAATGAGTTAAATTGTTTTTTTATCATCTTGTATGAGTGTTGGGAGGGTGATCTTTGTATTATTTACCTATGTTTCCTCTTTCATCTAAATTTATAATTTTCATTTGCAACATGCCTATACTCAGGTGTTAGTTAACCTTTGTTTCTTTCTAGTTAAAATCATACCCAATAAAAACCAAATACATCATAAGAGGGATTTGTACCTCTAAATTTTAGAGGAAGACTATCTAATCAATGGAGATCTCTCCAACTTTTGGTTTTTAATTTTCCTTTCATCTTGGGCATAATGAGTCATTTTTAGAAGTTCTTTTAAAAGGACAAATTTGCAAACTAACATACCTGAACACAAAAAAATAAATATGAAGGTTGGATAGAGGGGTTTTCCATGATCAAACACATGTTTGGATTCAACCTTGAAAAGAAATAAGTTAAATGAGAGTGTGCAGTCATATAGCAGAGACTAGATCTAAGAAATGAAGTATACCATACCTTGGAAATGCAAATTATTCTTTGAATATGATCAAGTATGTTGATGCAATAGCTTTTACTTAGCATAAAACCCCAAAAGGAAATCATGAAAGATAAAATTTTGTGTAATGGATGTTGTAGTTTGTCACAATGCTTGATTGAGAATATGAAAGAAGATTTGGATGAATGTGTGTGTGTGTGTATGTGTATGTGTATGTGTATGTGTATGTGTATGTGTATGTGTATGTGTATGTGTATGTGTATGTGTATGTGTATGTGTATGTGTATGTGTATGTGTATGTGTGCATGTGCATGTGCATGTGGATGTGTATGTGTATGTGTATGTGTATGTGTATGTGTATGTGTATGTGTATGTGTATGTGTATGTGTATGTGTATGTGTATGTGTATGTGTATGTGTATGTGTATGTGTATGTGTATGTGTATGTGTATGTGTACCTCCTTCCTTGATAGAAAAATCCTTTTGTCTATCCTTTACTGAGGGAAAGAAGCTTGATCCATGGAGAAGAACACCTTGAATTCTCAAGAAGAAATCTAGATCTTGAATCCTTGAATGCTTTCCTTAACACCTTAACTTTAATTCTTTCTCTTGATTAATTTTGATTATCTTGATCATGATTACCAAAATAAGGAGAGATAAGGTGTATATATACCTCTCACAACATCTTCATGGTTAAAACTCAAAAGGATTGATTATAAATCCAAATACCCCACTAAATTACCAAGATAGGGCCCTAGTTCCAATTTTATCCCAAACCTTAGCAAACACAATTCCTTGAGTATTAAGTTCCACTAAATCAGAGTTCAAATTAGGATGATACATCCTAGATAATTAGGGGATACTGGATTACATGTCATAGTTGATATTGAGGTTGGGACAGAACATGAAGGCCACAAATGGTAATGTAGGGCATATGTGAGAAAATTAATTATTGGATTGAAGGAAAAGTAGAGGAGAACACTTATAAATAAGGGCTTACCTTGATTTTAAACAATATTTTACTAATTAAGGACTTATATTTGAATCTAGGTGCTTGTTAAGCATCATATGAAGTCCTAATATGAAAACACACTAAGGTGGATTCTAAACAATCATAAAATTGTATACACCAATAAGGTGCTTAAAATTTATGATGGTACTCCATCAAAGAAACTTGGTTCCTTAATAGGAGCAAAAATATATAAATATAAGAATGATCCTGAACACAAAACAACAAGTACATTCTAATCAAAAGATGATAGAATCATTTCTCTATTAATCATCCAAATATTAGATCATCATCCTCCCAATACTTATCAAAATGAGATGGAGGATGATCTTGAAGAGGGAAAACCACTAAAGTAATATTGAGCACTTCACTATAAATAAGAGTAAAGGATGAGGTTGCCTCAATATTTTCATCTCTTGTAAAGAAAGAGTCAATGATCATGTGAAAATATTTAATAATTAAGGGACTCCTCTAGAGAGTCAAACATGCACCTCCCTACAAAATAGGTAGGTGACTCAACTAGAGGTTACAAAGAAAGAGTTACATCATTGATCTCTAAAAGAAAGGTGGTGACAAACTCCGAAGAAGGTAGAGCCTCCTCAACAATAGACATAGATGTAGACAAAGAATTTGAATGAGCTAATTTCCTACAAAAAAAACTCTATAATAGGGTCCTACATAAAATTATTCTTATATAACTAAGGTGAAGGTTGTACATCAACCACAACAATTTTGAGGACCCTAGGAAAGTTGCGATGGAGATGTAAAGACAAAAGAAGATGAGTACATAAGCGTACACTAGATGTCACTTGTATATAGAGAATATTTATAGACCACAAATATAGAGATATATTTTACAGATAGGTGATGAGAGATGACTCCAAGGAAGGATAAATGAACACATGCACTCACTTAGGTTGAAGCTCATAAAAAATCCACAAAAGTAGCCATGAGTAGCATGCAAGATGGAGAAAAAATAGATGCAAATGTAACCAGAGAAATATAAACATAAGCAAGCATAGATGTCAAAAGAGAAAATGTGAATACTAAAGACTCACCCTCAATCTTCAAGGTAGTCTTACACTCTCAATCTATCGCTTGTCAATAACACTTATTCTTATGCACAAGCTGATTTTTACGTAGATGGGCTCTAGGATTGGAACCTTGATAAGACCACTTAGTTTCTTATATCACAAGGGAAGCTACCTACATTTTTTTTGTTAGATGAGAAAGTCTTAGCTGATGAAATAGGGGTTTCCAAAAAATTAGAAAGTATAGTCTCAGCTATGGATACCTTTTTTTTCTCTAGAAGAAAATAGAGGAATAGGAGGACCCCTCAGAGTTTGAGATATATGTGTTAGGAATGGGAACACTGAGAGGGGGGGGTGAATCAATGTTCACTATATTTTATCTTTTTACTTATTCTTTAAACTGAACTTAAATTCTTAAGTACTAAAATGAACATCCACATAAGCATGAAACATGAAATCAACACGTAACACCAATATGGGTATGGGAAAACCCAAATAGGTAAAAACCCCAATGGGAATCGACACCCACTAATATTCTATAATAGTGTTTTATGATCCTTGTTAGAAGATCCTTAAACCTGTTAGGAGTTGCTTTACAATGCATTAAGTATAGTAGACCTTGTCAAGGGTCAGACCCTGTTAGGAGTCTTTTACAATAGTCCCTATTAGGGGAGTGGATGCACTATCCTGGAGCTCACTACTCAAGTGGTGAAGGCTACAACCTTCTAATCTTAGATACACACTATATCTATTGGATGAACTGTCACTATGACACTGCTTGTTAGATCAGTTCCTTTGATGCACTGATGCTTTAACCTCTTGAAAAGCTCTAATACATCTTATAGTCTCTTTGCACACTTTTTCTCTACTTATCACAACTCTCAATAAACTTCCATACTAATTACAATGGGCGCATCTCATATTTATATGCGCATACAAAATAAACAACTAGGTCGGCCCTTAAACCTATTACATACAATGCTTCCAACTGAATTGGCTCAAGAGTGTTTACAAAAAAACACATATACATGTTGGAAACCTAATTACAATATGTGCATAGCCTTTACATCATTAGAATATAACAGCAACTCAAAATGCTAACAGTCAGTTGCTTACTCTATTCTTCTCTGGCACACACTGGTTGTATAACTTCAACTTTCTATATCTTTCTCATACTTGCATATTTGATCATGCACTCATAGAATAAGCATGAATATAGTCTAACCAACTTATCTTCTAGGGTGCATACCATAACTTGGTCATATGCATGTTCATTGATGCTCTGAGCTTTAGGAACTCTGTATATTGTCTAGTCTTCAACACTTAGCTGATTTCTAATCTTCCCATCAAGTGCGCTGACTCCAAACTACTATATGACTTTGTTTCCATAAATACAACACTATACTAAGTCATATACATTAGTATATCCAACTTGCCAACAATCTCCCCCTTTGTCATTGATGGCAACAATGGAATATGGCCAAGTTGCTAACTGTCCTTAATACAAAAAACTTTTGTCTCCCTATACATATCTTTCTCTCTCCTTATACATATGTATAGCTCATATTCTACACATACTCCCCCTTTGACATTAATGAAAAATCTGTGTCAAAAATGAATCTACAAAGACTTACTGTGATAGAACATCCGGATATGCTATTTGCAGATTTTGGATCTCCTTCCAAAATGTGATCAACGAATTTACAATCTGTAGATGGGCACATAAAGCATACTGTAGCTTCTCCATCTTCTCCAGATCAGTGTTAGGACCTTGATCATATGTCACCATGTTGGCATCGATCTCCTTGATATTTTGATTCAGTATGTCTAATGAGGGCACAAGAGCATTCCTTAGCTGAGTCTGCCTAGCCCTTATCTTGATCATCTCTTTTTCTGCCTTCTCAATCTTGTCTAACTATCCTTGGTAGACATTTTTTCACATGTTCACATCAATAGATGGATCTTCTACTAATTTCCTTATGTTTTCTATCATGACTTCTTCCTCTTGTACCTTTTTGTATAGATCACTAATTAACTTGTCTTGGTTCATACATTCAACAATGATCTTTCTTCCCTTTATTGCAAACTCCTTCAGGGATGCTTGACCAGCCTTTTGTGATCTTAGGTCAAGTGCATAGTTTCTAACCAATTCATTGAGCCTTTTCTTCATATACTTATCCTCTTCAACTAAGGATGTAGATTCTTCCAAGCTAGAGAAGTTTTCCTTGAACTATGAAATCACTGAACTGACATCATCAATTGAGTGTACTTTGGACACTTTCTTGTCTACAAGTAACAAGTTGTTTAAGATGTTCACTAATTCTACAAGGAGGGGATTCCTCATCACTTGTTTCTCCTTGGCCTTCTCCATGGATAAGATGTTGAACTTAATCAGGTCTTCTTCTCCCCATGAATCCAAACTGGTTGTGTTAGGTGTCAAACTTGACAACAATGTTGCCGAGGGAGTGATGGGAGTTCTATCCATCACTTCTTGTTTTACCTTGATTGATGTTTCATCTTTTTGTTCACTTCCTTTTACCTCTTCTTCTTATTTTTGTTTTTCAGCTTCTTTTTCTTTTTCTCCTCCTTTCTTTTCTTCCATCTTTTCTTCTTCTTTCTCATTTTTTATATCCTTAATCAATATTTCTTCTTGATGAGTAGGAGAAGTGTTACTGCATAAGATTTAGGCTTCTTGTGTGCTCAAAAAAGCTTCTTCAAACTTATCCAACATAGTGTTAGTGGTCTCCATGGCTACCTCTACATTATCAATGATAATGGTGCTATCCTTTAGTGACTCTATCATGGGTGCAGACTTATTTGCCTCTATTTTTGTTTCAACTATAAGTGTTGAGTCTTGAGCACCTATCACTGATGCATTAGTGGGCTCTACCACATTGACTTCCTTTAAGGGTACTTGTGTTGTGGGTGCAGTAGCTAGATACATGTGCCTATTCATGAATACTTTCTCAAATTCCTTCTCTATTTCCTTAGCAACAAGATCATAGTTCTTGTCCATAATGAGAAAATTCCTTAAATTGGTTTTGAGATGTGGCTTTACTAAGTCTAATAGAAAATACTTTTTCTCTTGAGAACATATAGGGAGGGTATCATCTATAATATTTTCCCTTATCCATATATCTTCTTCAATAGCCTATCTCTTTTGGAATTATAGGATGTTCCACACATTATCAGGGATCATAGTCTTAAGTTCCAAGACTATCTTTTTGAACTTCAACATGTGTTTGACTATCATACCATGTATCTCTAATTTTTCTATCTCACTATATTTTTTATAAAAGTTTCCTACTTGATTAATTTTTTCCTCGTCAATTATTCTTGCACTTATCACACTGAGACTAGGTTTGAAACTTACTTCAGGAGGTGCTTGTGAGTTCTTTATGTTCCTTGTTACTCTTGAGGATGGATGACCAATGCTGATCTCTTTCTTCCTCTTTGGCATTTCCTTATACTCAGGAGGAGTAGTAAGGTCAATGGTTTCTTTGGGCACAGAAAGAGTAATATCAGTTTTACCCTTTTGTTCATTAGATTTTTCAATCTTCACTTTCTCCAGCTTAGGATCATCTGATTCTGCCTTTTCTACATCTGTGCTCTCTAATTCCAAAGCAAGATTTTGTTCCCTTGCTTTGTCTAGGTCTTCTTAAGACACTTCATGTATTCTTAAGATCTCAGAGGTAACCTAGGCAACCTTCCTCTTTGTTGTTGTGTTTTTTAGTTTAGCATCTATCTCTCTTGTCTTCTCCTCATAGGTTCCTCATCTTGGCTCATTGGGGTCTTTAGGTGGTGACAATAGAACTTGAGCATAGGCCTCAAGAATAGTCTCTTCCACTTAATTTCCTAGTGGATGAATCCATTTTGTTCTTGGTTCAACTACCTCCATGCATGTTGTGTCTGTCTCAACCATAAAACAAATAGTATCCTTGTATTTCTCAATAATGTTCTCTAGTATCATGTACCTCATCTATATTTTGACCCTAAATTTCTTCAACTCTAGTGTCATGTAATCTCTTAGAGTTCTCTCTATAGATTCCTTGAAAGATATCTGAGGCATGGTAGTAATAGTCTTATCTAGGTATGACTCTGACACCTTTCCAACAATATGGAAGTACATATAGATAATTAGGGACCCAAACCTGAATATCTTAGTTTTATCATGCTTGGTTTCCTTAATGTTGTCAATAATTTGTGCATGCAAGATCTCACACAGGTTGAACTCTCCATTCTCATTTACAATTCTTATGGCTACAAGAATTGTGGTTGTGGACATTGTGTTTACTCTGTTGGTGTGTTGAAACCTATATCCAAGTATCATAGACATCAATTTGATGTCATCTTGCTCAATAGGTTTGATAGTCATATTGTGCCTATTAATTCTTGATTTGTAAGTCTTTTCAAAAATCTTCCTCACATCTTCTCCCACTGGAAGGATGGCACCTGTCCTTGAGAGGCCTATCATCTCATGAATTAGGTCACTGGTAATTCTAACTAGCACTTCACCTATCCAAGATAGGTCATCATGAATCCTGCTCAATAGAATCTTGATCTTTTTGATTCATAGAACTCATATGTCATAGCATACTCCACTATCAGGTGATTATTCCACTGCGCATACTCATCCATGAAGGTTTTGTCTAGTTTTATCATAGTTTCCATGTGCACTCTTAATCTATCCAATCCTACTGGTTCTTTCTTATAGTAGATGTATGCCCTAATGTCCTCGACATGCATAATGCCCATAGGTGTGTGAGAGACTACCCCTTCTAGGTCATCTAGTGTAGATTTAAATGGATTCCTCTTAAAAACATATATTTTCTTCTTTGCAACATCAAATACTATAGGAGTAGCCATCACTTACTTGTATATCACTTTCACAAAGGTTTCTAAGAGATTTTGAATCGGTGTGATGAACTAAGGTTTCCACAACCAATCAAATGCATGGAAAATCTTGATGAATCAAACTGAAATCCTTCTCAATCAACTACTATGACTCTTTTCCTCTTCAATCAGTCTTAATTAGAATGCAATGAGAGATCTTCTAACTTTTGTGTACTTTAAAGTAGAGTTTTTTCCATTAATGCTTGTCACATAAACCAAGCTATCACTTGGAAATTTCTATCTTTCATTCTACAAACAATTAGCTAGTGCACTCTTGCACAAAGGTTCCCTTAGTCTCCAAAAGCTTAATTCCAAAGGTGCATACTCTAAGAGTGAGTATACTAGCCACATAGGGGTCTAGAACTAAATTAGCTCTCCCTATGACCCTGAGGGCCATTACTCTAGATGTAGAGGGTGCGTCCATTATGGATGCATCCAATACATACTCATCAAATGTATTCTTCTTTTCTTCTAACCAAATCATGCTTGCATTCTTTGAGGCTTTCATAAGCTTGACTTCTCCTTTAGGATCCAATATTGGTTCTTCAGTCTCTTTAGGGCTTTCATGACCTTGCATCCTTGATCTGTTAGGATTAATAGTCCACAATACAACTGAGAGGGGGGTGAATCAATTGTATGATAGAATATTAAAATTTAAACTTTAAGCTTATTAATATCAGATCTAATGAACAAAATGAATGCCAACACAATAACACAATATTTTGGTTACAGGGAAACCCTGTTAAAGGTAAAAAACCCAGTGGGAATTAGCACCCACTAATGATGTACTGAGAGTATAGTAATCCTTGTTAGAAGATATAGCCCTGTTAGGAGCTTATTGAAACATTACAGTACATAGTCCTTGTTAGAGGATAGACCCTATTATGAGTCAAGAACAAAAGAGGGCTCACTGCCCAAAGAAGGTTAAGTCCACCTTCTGAACTCACTAGTTCGCAACAAGTGTATATGAAGAAATACACAATCTTTTGAACTATTTGCTAGCAACTATCTTTGCTTGATTAGTTCCAATGAAGTCCACCAATAATCCTCTACTCTACATATAGAAGACACAAATTCACAACCTCCTTATATCACACTTATCACATCCATGTCTCTTCCAAAGAAAAGACCTTTTATTTATACCTTATTACATTTTACCAAGAATAGGTCAACCCATAAGGATTTCCTAATTATAAACAATTACATAGGTCCTTGCTAAGATATACATGGTATCATAAACAAGTTTACAATTATTACATTACAACAATTAAAGACCGACATCTTTGAATTATGCTTGTCAAACAAAACACACGCTTCATTCCCTGAGTTAGCTTCCTAATAAGCCATCACTATAGCACATGCCACAGGTGATGTCACCAATCATTTTGTACCTTGTACTGACCAATGAAAATATGTCAGTACCTCTTCCATCATCCTTCAAGATTTCATACCTTGAATCCAATCCCTCTAAAATCTCTACCAAAAACTCAGAGACTAACTCTATCAATTCTCACTGTCACAGTCCAGTGACCAGTCTTTACCAAAATAGTTGTATCTTCCTTAATATGCATCCATTAATGATGTGATCTTAGATATAAGATCACAACATCCATCTAAACTCTCTTTCAACTTCACAACATTCAAAACATCTATACACCTTCTGTACACTGTGATTACCAGTCTGGTTCCTTCACAGAAGCATATGTTGAGATCAGTGACAATGATAACAGTATGAGTGCCACTTTAGTAACATAGTGATTAAACATATTAAATGTCTCAATCACCACCCATGTAATAGAAATATCCAAAAATCTCCCTATTTGGCATTGATGTCAACATATGGGAAAATCTTATCCAAAAGTTGTATCAACCCAAAAGTCCTTCCATAGATCAATCTCCCCAAATAGTGAGGAGTTTCTCATAACAACACTCCCCCTTTGACAATAATGGAAAAGGGTGCCAATTGCCTTCATAGATAAACTTTCTTCCACGATCACTCCCCCTAAGGAGTAGATCCCTACATTTAGTCCAAAAAATGATGAGGCTCTAAGCACTTCTGGACTGATGCATCTCTACATCATTTAGTTCTAACTAGGAGGGGCCTGAAGCCCTAATAGACCTTTGAGATATTCAAAGGTATCTTTTGGTAGTGGCTTTGTGAATATGTCTGTAATCTACTCTTTTATACTAATATATTCAAGCTTGATTTCTTTTTCTACCACCTTGTCACTTAAGAAGTGATATTTGATAGAAATGTGTTTAGTTTTAGAGTGCATCACCAAAATCTTTGACATTTTTACTATGCTGGTGTTATCACAATGGATAACCACAGGCTCATTAAAATTTATTCCAATGTCTGTCATCATTTTTTTCATCCAAAATATTTGAGTGCAATTTATAGTAGCAACAATATATTTTGATTCAATAGTAGATTGTGCTATACAATCTTGTTTCTTACTTAGCCAAGAAACCAACCTTTTCCCAAGGAAAAATGCACCACCACTTGTACTTTTTTTGTCATCAATATTTCCTACCCAATCAGCATCAGTATAAGCATGAAGTTGAAAGCTATCATTCTTATCATACCATAAACCATAGTCTATGGTCCCTCTGAGATACCTTAGTATCCTTTTAATAGTAGCTAGATGAGTCTCTTTGGGTTTTGCTTGATATCTAGCCACAATTCCAACAACATTAGCAATATCCGGTCTAGTGTGAGTTAGATATTGTAACCCTCCAACCATTGATCTATACAAAGTTTGAAAAACACATTTTGATTCATCATCAATTTTTATCTTTTTTCCAATCACCATAGGTGTTCCTACTAGTTTACAATCTTCCATACCGAATTTCTTGAGCAATTCTTTGAGATACTTGGTCTGAGAAATGAAAATACCATTCTCATTCTGAGTTATTTGTAGTCCACGAAAAAATTTCATTTCACCTATCATGGACATCTCAAATTCACTTTCCATTTCTTTAGTAAACTTCTTACATAGATCATCATTGCCTCCAAAGATAATGTCATCCACAAATACCTCTACTATCAAGATTCCATCTTCAGTGGTTCTTAAGTACAAATTACTATCTGCATTACCTTTTTTGAATACAAGTCCAAGTAGATACTTATATAACCTTGCATACCAAGCCCTAGGAGATTGCTTCAACCCATATAGTGCATTCTTTAATTTTCACACCATGTCTTTGTCTTCACATAGAGGAAATCCATCTAGTTGTTCTATGTATACTTCTTCTTCAAGAGCTCCATTTAGAAATGCAGATTTAACATCCATCTGATACACTTTGAAGTTTTTGTGTGCAGCATAAGATAGAAATAATCTTATTTCCTCTATTCTAGAAATAGGAGCAAATTTTTCTTCAATGTCTATGCCTTCTTTCTATGAGTATCCCTTACACACTATTCTTTCTTTGTTCCTTACAACTATTCCTTCTTCATCCATTTTGTTTCTAAAGACCCATTTTGTTCCTATAACATTTTTATTTTTAGGTCTCGAAACCAATTCCCAAGTATTATTTTTCTTTATCTGATCTAATTCTTCTTTCATGGCATTTATCCAAGATTCATCTTTAAATAATTCATCTATAGTCTTTGGCTCAACTTGGGAAATCAAACAAATTTCTTCTCTAACTTTAGATCTAGTTAGCACTCCCTGACTAGTATTGCCAATAATTTGATTTTTAGGATGGTTATTTTTTACATACCTTGGAGTTTTAGGAGTTTCAGTGGTCTTTCTTGTACCATCACAAGCCACTTTTTCACTTTCTTCCTCAACAAGTTCTTCTTTGGCAGCAGTAATGGCTTCTTTTACTTTTGATATTTGACTGTTGTCATACATTCTTTCTTGTATCTAAAATTTCTCATCTATTCTT
This sequence comes from Chamaecyparis obtusa, assembly GCA_027943335.1. NCBI lineage: Eukaryota > Viridiplantae > Streptophyta > Pinopsida > Cupressales > Cupressaceae > Chamaecyparis > Chamaecyparis obtusa. Next base: position 128,407 of record BSBK01008174.1, on the reverse strand, counting down.
ACATTGTTACTTTCAACCATCTTCCTTAATCTCAGATTGAAACATTTGTATGCCTTACTTTTAATAGAATAACCAAGGAAGATGTTGGTTCTAAAAAGATTTTACACTCAAAGAGATACCAATATGCTTATGACTAATGTTAAGGAGTGCTTAATTCCAAATGTGGGAAATCTATAAGCAATTGGACCAACTATAGGGACAAGACTACCCTCTTCACTTCTGGCTTTACAAAACCAAGTTGGGTACACCTGATCCAATATATATAACTCTATTCCTTACTCAATACTAGATCAAACAATAGATGACAGTGAGAAAGTACTAAATAATAACCTATTACTCATTGACTCTCCATCACTAGGTAGAACAACTATAAATATAAATAAAAGTAAATGACTGGTAATGATTTAATGTTTTAGGATTATAAGGTTTTGATCATTCAACACAAAGAAAAGATAGGAAAATGCATGCCAGTGCCCTATCCATTGGGCAAAATGTCAGAGGACAAAATGAATACAAAGATGTTTTGAAGAGAATATGGTCTTTAAACATAAATAGAAACACATCAAATCTTTCTTACTTATAGAAAATCCTCAAACAGATTCAGTAAACATGTATCCCACCCTGAGCAATATTTAATCCAATCCTAGATTAGAACTCAAAACCAAACACATATATATAAATCTTAGAAAGACTTAAAGATTTATAGAATAAACTCAAAGGAGAGACAAAGAATTGAGATTTGTATTAAGTATAACCTTGAACATTGTATACATCATATTTCTAAACAATAAGCTTGGAAAATAGCAGTAGCAACTTGTACTTCTTCTCTATTTCTTTGATAAGAATGATACAAAAAGTTAAAATCCTTGACTGAGGGCTAGGGTTTTAGAATCTCTATCTTTTTAACTCCTAAACTCTCAATACCTAGAATGATCATGGAAAATCCTTTATATACAAGGAAGTGCAACAAGCTACCAATCATTCTAGGGTTTACAAAATTCCTAACCCTAAAACTTTTTACAACAACCCTATTGAGTTTACAATAAATACACTGATGAAACAGATGAGATATTTTGTAGATGAGCCACCTTGCTTTATGCCTTCAATGTTGTCCTTGAATTCTTTCAACAAATCTAATTGCAATATCTTGTTGTCCATCCTGTAATAAATGTTTTTTCTATTTCTCAACAACCCTCATGACTCAAAAGGTAATTGCCTTCATTTGTCTCAAGAGGTTGACGGAGTATTTACTTTTTGAACATGAGGTATGTAATGATACCACCACTTATTGTACACATCTTCACTTGGGAATTCAAAATCTACAAACTTATCTTTCTTGCTAGACAATTGTTCCCATTTGTTATCTATTTGACTGATCCTATGTTGAATTTGATCAAACATTGATTTTGCATTCATTAATAGTTTGATGGTGCTAATAAAAGAATAGGTGTCACCTAAGACACCAGTCACTCTCTCTGACAGAAAGGAATCCATCTCTTCTCTCCATTGATATAATTCATTTAATTCTCCTCTCTCTATGAGAATAGTTGGTATTAGTTCATAATTTGAAAGCATCAACTCTTCTTTCAACATACTTGATTTCCTTATGAAATGACCCAAAATAATGTCATATTCTACTATTTTCTTCACAGCTTGGTGCACTGGCTTAATCAGTGGATTAGGGTCCTCTTGGCCTTTAGACAATAAACAAAATAATTTCACATTTGGAGACCTCTCAATCCATCTTTTCAAAATTGGTGACATCTTAGTTTTATCTTTATTCAAAGTAGTAAACAAAATATGTAACCTACTGACATGATTGAAGAAAATTGAGGGCTTCAAATCATGTGCAAATTGCATCATTGCATCTGTTATTTTTTCTTCATACTTTTGGTTTGCTAAAGTTGTGGCCTTCACATGTTCATCCTTTTCCTTCTACAACTACACCCTTATTTCTCTCAATTTATTAGCTTTCTATGTTAATCGTTGCTTCTCCCAACTAACTCTTGCATCTGAATGTGTCTCTGGGTAGGGGGATGGTGGAAACTCAAATTGGGCTAGAAGATGAAGCCACTGTAGGTTTGTCATCTATCATTATTTGTGGTGACCTATGATCTTGTGGTCCTGATAGCTCAACAATAAACCTATCCTTTTGAATCAGCTCTATCTTGAGCTCATTTTAAGACTTGATGATAGTTTCAAATTTGAGCGTGAACTCCACTTGTTCTTTGGCATCTTTCTCTACCACTTTGACATTGAACTTGGTAGTTTCTAAAATTAGGTTTGAAGCTTCTACTCTAGAAGTCTCACCCACTCTTTGTACCAATAAAGTTCATGTATACCCTGTAGAAAGAGCCTCTCTTTTTCCTTTATCTTCCTCCCTCTTAAGGGACCACATCACCAAAGTTGCATGGTCCTCTAAAAAAGAAATTCTGATGGCAACTTGTTGGGCCTATTCTGTAGTAGCAAGAGTCTTCACTTTACTCTTCCTGACTTGATCAAAGACTATTGCATCAGCAATATCCCACTCTGGCAAAATTAGTACCCCTGCAATATGGACCATAGCCCTCCCTTCTACAGGAGTGATCTTTTCAAATTGCTTCACCATTTCTTCATTGGTCTCATTTTATATCTCTATGATGTCCCTATTAGGGAATTCTTCCTTCTTCTCATAGATTTCCTTGAACTGGTTTATTTTCATTCTCCACAAAAATTGGAAGAATGCCCTAGTCTTAACAAATTTATCATCAGCTACAAAATTTTCATTGGCTTGTTTTAAAATAGCATCCGTTTTTTTACCCTCAAACTTGAAAATAGTAAGATCCATGGCCACCTCCTTAGGGTACTCTCATACTCCTTGTAGCTCATCATTGGAAACAAAAATGTTTCCCTCATTTCTCAACTATAAAAACTACTCCGCTACCCCATGTTCATCCAAATGTAAGGGGGCTTGAGAGGGAGAGTATACATTTTTCTCTGACCCTAACCCTTCTTGTTTTTGCCTCTTTGGAGAGGGTCCTTGCATTATAGGGTCATTCATTGTCCTCTTTCCCCTAGAAGTGGAAGGAATGTCCTCACTTCTTTGATGTGATGGTAAGAGAATAGTGTACCCACTTCTCATCTGCATTGTATATGTTCCCCTTGGGGTCAATTTCACATATCCTAGCTGGCTTAAAATTTGCCTAGCCCTCTCAGGGTCTATCTTACTCACTGCAGCCCTCTTTTCATTTACTACATGCATAATGCCTTCAAAATGTTCTATAAGAGCCTCTACTTTTCTTGCCCATGGCTCAAAGCCCTTTAATGGGTCATAAGATTTATCAAATTTTTTAATGAAATCTACAGTCTTCTGGTAGATTACCCATTTCTCCTTTAGTATTTCTTGAGCTTGAAGGTCAAACTCATTTCTTATTATATCTTCAGTGAAATAAAATTAATGCTCCATAAGAGTGCACCTAATCTTGTCTCTGAACATCCCTAATAGTAAACCCTCATTGTCTTCACACCTTACTATAGCTGTAGGCATTTTGTAGGGCTGCAATACTTGGTTCAAGTATACCCATCCTCCTTTAGTTATAACAAATTGATGATAAATTGTTATATCATGGAAAAAAGTCCCTCTTCCTGTGCCAATAAGGGCACTCTCTTGTAGGTCACCAATCTGTCTCAAAATTTTAGCATATCCTAGCTTTAATGGAACTTGGTAGGGAAAAATATAAGGTGCCTTTCTCCAAACATAGACTCTAAAAACTATAGAAACAAGATACAAAATAATATCCCCAAAATTATGGACAATGGTAATGTCCTGACAATATTTATTTAGTCTAATTAACCATAGTAGCTCCCTCGGGATCCTAGGATTGTCAAAAAATAATAGTGTCCTCAACCTTGAAGGAAAATCCCTGTCAAAAGAAATGAAACTGGCATCAACTTTGTCCCATGACAAAGTTGTGGTCCAAAATTGGATTGGAAGGATCTCTCCATTTCTCTCCTTCACAATATTCACTATTGAGCTAAAGAATTGCTCACCCTTGTATAAGAACATGTGCATAAGCATTGAATACCACCCAAAAGGCCAACTAACCTTCATGTTCTTAATTCCCATTAATCCCTCATGGATTAAATCAGCCAAATGTGATGCAAAGTCAAAAATCAATTCCAATTGGGGGTGTAATGATTGTACCATCATAAACATATATGGTATTGGCATATGAGTGGCCTCATCATACCCTAGGATCAAAGTCAAAGACTTGTAGAAACCTTGTGCTCTCTTACTGAAAAGTTCCATTCTAAAAGGCTCTGGTGTGCTTGGACTGATGACACACATGGATCCAACATGGTCTATGAAATCCCTCAAAGGCACTGCCCTTAAATAATCTCTCTGAGACTCATATACCTCTCTAAACTCATAAAGTCTATCTTCTCCAACCCAACAGAAGGTTCATTTAGTGAGAAGACCTCCCTAATTTCCTCCTTAGTGATACTAATCAAATCATTCCCATTTACATCTTTGACACACTTTGTCACAGGGTCATAGCACTTAGCAATTTGTATTAATAATTTAGCATTGATAAAAACTCCAGGGACCACTAGCTTTCCAATATCAAATTGCCATATGTTGCTGAGGGGAGCACAGGAATTTCTTTGTGAGTAGGTTTCCTTGAAAAAAATAATACCATTATGATCTTCACCAACCCTAGCATCTCTCATCCAATTCCATCTGTCATAGGTTACATTGTTAACATAGTCCCTAGGGTTTGTCGGAACTAGTTCTTTTAGCCTGGCTACCCCATTGTTTGAGTGTGGTAGTAATTACATTAAATCCTCAAAGACACCCATGTCTTTGTACTCTATCTTACCAGACAATCCTCTCTTTCAGGGCATTTTAAACTAGGGTTTCTAAAAAAATATATGAATATTCAAGAAAAACCCTAAAAATATCAACAAACAACAGGATTTTCCTCCCACAATTCCTTCACAGAGTTCCAACAATTCTATAATTTAGAAAAATTTGACCTACTAGGCACCTGAAAGACTTTGCTTGATATCACTCCAGAGGAAAATCATGTTTGCCAAAATGCTTATGAGAGTGGTAAAGAGAAACAATGATTGAATTTTGATATATAATGTCGCCACCTATTTACAATTCATCTGCACGTAGCTCATTAAGTCTACCATTACTGAAAGTTGGTGGCCTCAGCATTCACAAGACGTGAACAACATCATAGACTAAAAATTTAAATTCTGACCATTGATATTATTTTCCTTTGGTGCATTAGAGGATCAGAAAAATTAGCCACACAACCCTTTTTACCTATTACCAAACGAGTTCTCAGCCAATGAAAACAATTCAAAATAACCATGTGGGAAAAAGAGAACTTAACTTTATCTTTGATCAGAGAGGACAAGTGTTGTCTTGTCACTAAAGCATGGATGTAGAAAATGAGCATCTTTATCTAGTGGTGTAACGACAGCCGCTAGATTCTTTCCAACTCATAGCCCTTTATCGATTCCCCAAGCAATGACCCCACCTTCCCCTTTGAAATCCTTTGTCGAATTGGGGAATGTCACGTCAGATAGATCACCAGGTGGGGAACACAAAATTTATCTTTGGTGTCAAGTATACTGGCAACCTAACATGTCATCACTATCCTTTAGCCAATCAAATACAAACCTGTCAGCATGACCTGGTGACAGAGGATCCACCCTAATCATCATGTTTTAAACAAGATCAATGGTTATCGCTATACCACAGACCTTAAAGAATGTGCATTTTACCCCAGCACTATAATGACAACCATGAGATCCTATCAAATCTTAACTACCCAAGAAGGCCAACCCTACTATGACACATCATATATCCTTCTAGAAAATCAGAAGATGCCACATCCACAAGAACAGGTGGGCGGGCCCTCCTTTCATTTCTTCTTTTAGAGTTAAAAAACCTATCAATCACCACATCACTTTTATTTCAACCAATTAAAAACATACATGTCAGAGTGACCTGGCATTTTAAGGCCCCACTACCTTTCATCCATTGCATAGCATCAGATGGTCATCGCTATACCACGGAGCTTAAATACTCCACATCTTTCATCTGCAGTATAGCAACAACCATAAGATCAAACTATGCTTTATTCCTTTGAAAATTCTGACCCTACTAATGTTACATCACTCTAGACAGGTGTCAACCTTGAAAACACACCACTGAGATTATCATGTTTGAAACCTTGCTATCATCAGTAAACCTTGATTGGATGCTTGTCACTATACCGTGATTCTTAAAAAGGCATCATCTCAACCCAACAGTATAACGATAGTTGTTGATGCATTTTTCTATTTAATTGCCAACACAGTAGCAAAGATGGGGCCACCGAGATAGATGTCCACTCATCACTAGATTGCATGTCAAATATTCTAATAATAGGGAGCTATGAGATTTAATGACAACCACTCATTTAAAAGGTTTGATACTTAGGAAAATACCATGGGAAACTTAGGCTTTGCGGGAAATATTAAAAGGGGTCCCGATTCTATAACCTAACCACACAACATGTAAAGTGGTGAAATAAAAAGGGGGGTAAAAATAGCACATGATTATTTGGAGGGTTAGTGAACCAAAAAGGTACCACAAAATTAGAACAAGGCCTAAGACCAACTAGGGCTTCCACTAAACCCTAGGGTTTTAACCTCAAAACCATACCATCAGGTCTATGAATTGGATTGCTCAAAAATTATAGCATGAAGTTGGAAAAAAATAATATAGTGATAACAATGGCTCATTCTTGGGGATGTGTATCTCCTATAGATATAATGACAAAACTGGAATCTCCTCGAAGAGTAGACCAGAACAAAACTTCGACTAGGAAATAGAAATGCATAGTACCCTAAAACTAAACCTACACGGAGACTTACAAAAACACTTAAGAGAAGTAAACTTTTAAGAATTGACCATGAACTAGCAATTCCATGAGCTCTCCTATTAGATTTTTCAATAAATAATAATTTGTTCCCCAATTTTCTTCAATGATATATGGTCCTAACCAGATGGGGTCAAACTTCGCATGCTTTCCTTTATCTTCTAACCATACATTCCACATTAGGACCAAATCACCCTTTACAAAATTTCTTTGAGTAGTCCTTTTTTCATATAGGACTTTGCACTGGGCCTACAACTTCTCATTTTTATCATGTGCATCATTTCTTACCTCATTCAATTAAATCAAATGATTTATCCTAATAGTCATATCCTTTTCCACATCATCATCATATGCTTGTATGAACTGATACATCTGTAGTAAATTATTCTGAGGTAACCTTGCATTAATCCCATACACTAAGTCAAAAGGGGCACATCCTATTGCTTTCTTTACTATAACTCTATCAACCATAGGGCTTGTAACAATTTGGAATCCCAGGCCCTCTTGTTCTTATCTAATACTCTTTTCAAAATTTTAATCAAACTCTTGTTATTGGATTCTACCTGGCCATTGCCCTATGTATGGTAGGGAGATGAATATGAGATTTTTATACCATTTTTTTGGCAAAAGTCAATGAGCTCCTCTGACCTAAAACACATTACATTATCAACCACCATGGTTTCTAGGCAACCAAACCTTGTAAGAATGTTTTGCATGATAAAATCTGTTACCACCTTACTAGTTGCTCTCCTTGAAGGGATTTCTTTAACCCACTTAGTGAAGTAGTTAGTTGCCACTAGGATATAAGAATGTACACCACTAGACTTATTAGGGATTTCACCAATGAAATCCATACCCCACTTTTGGAAAGGTGCCTAAACAATAACAGGTTTGAGAGGCTAATTCCCACTAAATTTCAATTTCCCTACAAACCTTTGACAAGGATCACACCTCTTTACAAACTGATGTGTATCTTTGAAGAGTCATAGCCACAAAAATCTAGACCTATTGATCTTATGGGCTTTAGTTTTTTCCATATAGTGTCCTCCACAAATCCCATTGTGCATTTCATTCATCAAAAGCTTGGCCTTATCCTGATCTACACACCTAAGAAAGACACCCTCATTTCTCCTCCACCATAATTCACCACTTATAATTGCATATATTATGGAATGAAGCTTAATAGTTCTTTTTTTATCATCTAGTCCAGGGGGTAAAACCATTTTTTGCAAATATTTGACAATATCCTTGTACCATTCACAACAATCCATGTTACATACAAAAGGTCTCTGATTCTCCTCCAACATATTTATCTAGTTTTCATTTAAATTACTTTGGGCCATCAACTTTTATAGGCCCAATCCTCTTACCAACTTTGTAATGTGGATGTCAATATTAAATTCTTGAATCCTATTAATCCATCTACATCTTCTTCCTGAGACTTCTTGCTAGACCAAGATATCCTTAACTGCAGCACTTGGAACATAGGCAACCACTATGGCTCCCACCAAATAACACCTAAATGTTTTAATAGCCTTTACCAAGGCATAAGTCTACTTCTCAATGATATCATAATTCAATTCAGCTTCTTGCAAGGTCTTGCTGAAAAAAGAAATAGGTTGTTCAAAATCATCAGCATTTTTCTGTAACAACACTACTGCAACAGTATGGGCAGATGCAAAGGAAAAGATCTACATAGGTTTACTATAATCTGGTGTCTTTAAAACTGGGGCATGCTTGATAGCCCTTTTAATATCATTAAAATCCTATATTGCTTCCACATCCCATTCAATCTTTTCTCCCTTTTTTAACATTCTTGATATAGGAATACTAATTTCTAAAAAGTTTGTAATAAATCTCCTCAAGAAATTGACCTGTCCTAAAAAAGACTGAATCCCCTTGATATTCTTTGTTAAAGATAGTTTATCAATAGCTTCCACCCTTTTAGGGTCTATCCTCACCCCATCCTTTGAAATAATATGCCCTATGAGTTTTCCTTCTATCACACCAAAAGCACACTTCTTTGGGTTCAAAGAAACCTCATACTCTAATGCTCTAATGAAAATCTTTTCTAAATGTTGGCAATGTTGTTCCTCCTTGGCTGAGAAAGCTATCAAATCATCTTGATAGACTACCATGAATCTATCAATGAAATCAAAAAAGGCTACATCCATAGCCCTTTAAAAAGTGGCACCAACATTAGTCAACCCAAAAGGCATCCTTACATAAACATATGTTCCCCAAGGAGTTGTAAATGTAGTCTTAAACTGCTCTATGTCCTTAACCATAACCTAATTGTAACCTGAAAATCCATCCATCATAGACATCAACTCTGATCTAGTGACCTTCTACAACATGTTCTCCCTATTTGGTAATCCATAGTTATCCTTTAGAGAATTTATGTTAAGATTTCTAAAATCAACACATAGCCTAATGTCACCGTTCTTCTTTCTGATAGGTACCAAATTTGAAACCCAAGTGGAATGCCTAATAGGCTTGATTATCCTAGCATCCATCATCTTCTTGAGTTCCCCTTGCATTTTAGGTGCCAAGGTAGGGTTAATAGGTCTCAATTTCTATCTAAAAGGTTTTGTGCCTTCTTTGAGTGGAATCTCATGTTGAAAAAGGTACTCCCTATAAGCGTTGAGATCTTCATAAGACCAGGCAAAAACATGCCTAAATTTTCTGAGAAGATCAATCAAATTTTTTCTAGCTCTTGGGGACAAACACTTGCCTATATAAACCTTCTTGGGGACAAATCTTGTACCCAAGTTTATTTCTTCTAGCTCATTGGTTTTATCAGTATTAGCAAAAAAATCTTTGTTCTTATTATCAAATGCCCTTTCAAGAGAAACTAATCCTTTGGGAACCCTATTTGATTTTAACTATAAAACCTCTTTTCCAAAAATGACATCCTTACCCTTCACTATATCAACATAAGTACTGAAATCCATTTCTTTGTCACCAAAATGGGATTCACACTGGAGAAATCTTAATATGTCTTGGTCATTAGAGAAAACCTACCAATTATCTATATTATCAGGGATGGAAGGCTTGGCTTGCACTTCTATATTGGAAATATCAGCAAATGTAACATCTTCAGGTCTAAGGGCCACATTAGCCAATAAGTCTACCATTCAGTTTTGACTTCTTTCCATCCAACAAATATTAAAAGCACTGAAACTTTCAATCTCATCCCATACAACATTTCTATACTGCTTCAACTTCTAATTTTTTGAAGCATACTTTGCTCTAACTTGGAAAACAACTAACTTAGAGTCACCCACTACTTTTAAACATTATATACCATACCTTGATGCCAACCTTAGACCTATCAAAAAAGCTTCATACTCTGCAACATTATTTGTGCATGAGAATAGAAAAGTAAAGGAGAATTTGAAAGTCTTACCATTCGGAGATATGAGCAATATTCTAGCTCCAGATCCTTCCTTGATATTTGCACCATCAAACTACATGGTCCACAAACTGTCAAGATCAATCCATCCCTCCTGGATTTTTGACCTATGTGTATTTTTAACATTCTCATCATTATCTTTGTCTTGAACCTTGAAAGCATTAATATCAGTGTCAAGAATGCAATTCATGGTGTCTTCCTCTTCTTCAATCATATGTGGAGTTCTAAGTTCTCTAGAAACCTTAATGTTTTGTCCCTCCAAGTTGAAAGTGGTGAATGACAAATCACACTGTATGTTTCCTCCCATAGAAGAACTCCACTTTCTTGATAGTAGTATCCCATACTGGGGAGGAATATCCACTACCAAGACACTCATGGTCAATTGTTTACTGGGGTATGCAGCCAGTCTGTAAGGTAGAGCCTTGATGGTACCCACAACTGGTACATCCCTTGAATCCATTACCTAACATCTTCCATGAGGTGTGTCCACCTTTAATCCTAATGACTTCATAACCTCAGTAGGCATAACAGTGTTTGATGCCCCAGGGTCAATCATACAATTTTTTAATAACTTCCCATTTATCTACAAAGTCAAAAAGAATGGATCAACTATTCTTGTTGTAGTACTAGCAACATTTGCATCCAAGTATATTTGGGGAATTTCAGAAACAATATCCTCAGGGCAATTTTCATTTTCATATTTTACAATTGCTACCTATTTCACAACCCTTTCTATTTTTTGAGACTTAGTGGATACCACACCATTTACCCAATTTAGGGCCTTTTCCTTATGTTCTTCTATTCTCATCATTTCTAATAAAGTGCCTTTTATAGTGATCTGTGACAATAATTTTCTCATATCAATTGGAACATACTTTGAATCAGAAACATCTGGCTTCAAATTTGCAATTTCTTTATTAGTCTCCTAGATAGATATGTCTGCAATTTTTTTAATATGGGCTCCATCCTCTTTCTACAAAGGTGGAACAACCTCAATAGTAGGTTTGTATTTTACCTTGTAAACAATGTTAGGTTTAGAATTTTTCTTTATTTTGACCTTATCAACAAGATTAGCATCCTTGGGCTTATCCTGTGATGTTTTTACATCTTTGTCTATTTTCTTGATGAAAATTCCAGCAGGCTTCTAATTTGGATTACCAACCATTCTATTTCTCAAGTTGTAATTTGTTTTAGCTTGAGTAACCATATCAGCTATTATCAAGGCAATATCCTCATCAGAAGGCCTCCTCAAAACAACTATCTCCTTAATTTTCAAAACATTCCATTGGATGTTATCAGGCTCACTATCTTCATTTGAAAAAACTTGTTGATGGTATGATTCAATTTTGGTCTAAGAATTGAAGACGTCCTAATTTTCATCCTCTTTAGTAGAATCCACTTCATCCCAAACATGGGAAGAAATCATTCCACATCCTTGGTCATCATAAGGTTGTTCCTCATTACATTATTGTTCCTTTTGTGAGGAGACACTTTGGGATATGACACAATAATTGGGATCATGTGGTGACTAACAAAAAATACACCATGGGAAATCTTCCACCACATTCATTGAGTTTCTTTGCAATGGATCAGGAGTCCTATCATTTGGTTTATCCTTTCTTTCAAGAAGAATAGGCTTCCCATATTTCCATTGAGTATTGTATGGGTAGTTCTGCATTCTTGGCAATTTGTTGAAATTATTAAAGGGAGGCTTATCCCCTCCTATAACTTTATTATTTATGTTCTCACAAGGCTTTAAGTCCTTTATTTCTTTCAAGATCTACTCAAGGCAATCATCATCCTTAGGTTTCACACTTATAGGCTTTCTTGGATCTTTTCTATTCAACAATTGTGATTTGTTATCTTCCCTTCTTCCCAACTTTCTTGAAATTCTTTAGTTACTCTCTATGTTCACAGCTAGCTTGTAAGATTCAACAAGAATCCTTGGGTTTTTATCTCTCAAAAGTTATCCCATCTTAGAATCAAAAGAATTTAAATATGTGACAAGACATACTCTATCATCCAATCTGATGACTTGCAAGAGTTTATGCATAGCCTTTTGAAATCTGACATTAAACTCAACAATGTCCTCATTAAAATTCTTATTTATGTTATTAAATTCATTTAGCATGTTTCATCACCATACTATTCTTTGAAACAATGCCTAAGCTGATCTCGTGAACCTATTCTACCATGTGGCAAAGCCCTAAACTAATCCTTTGAATCTTCTGTTAGGGATTGTACAAATAATTTCATGATAACATCATCAAGCACAATGTTATAATCATCTATTACATTAATAAAAAAATTTAGGTGTTCCTCACAAGTGACAACATTACTTCCAATAAACTTAGGAAGTTTCTTCCTAATTTCTTTAGGGATGGGATTAGGATATCAAGGGAAGCCAGTGAAAACCAACTAATTGCATCTTTCATGTATAACCCCTGTGTTAAAGATACCAGCACCCTGAGATGTAGATGCATTGGCATTTGTCATGTCATAAATTTTGAGTCATCCTGATGAGGGAACACTAGTTGTCTGATTTGCTAAATTTGCAACATTTGCCCCTTGTGTAATAATAGAATTAGAAAAATTAGTGGGTCCTATCGACCGTCTAAGAAAATCAATCTTCTTTTTCATTTCTAATGTTGAAGCTTCTAATTCTACCTTTTCAAGTTCTTTAGCTAACAATTCATGTTCCCTTTTGGCCTTTTCAAGATCTGCTTCCAATCTCAAAGTGAAATCTATGGGAAATTTAGGGCTTACTAGCTCATTAATTGAGACACACACTACTTTTTGCTTTCCCTTATCCCTTGGGTTCCTTGTTTCAAACACCTATTGGACAATGGGTTGTTCACTTGTCTACTCAAGAATGGGAATATAATTTATAGCCTCTAAATTTAACAATTGCATTCTTAATTGGTCAGCCCTTATCATGGCATGATTGATTTTTTCTTTTCTCTCCTTTTCTATTTTTTGCCTAATAGCTACTTGTTCATGAATTCTCCTTTCCAATTCATAAAATTCCTCAAATATCTCCTCAAAATCAGGCAAAGTTGTTTCAGATTCAACTTGTTGTGCTTGAGGCTCCTCTTGTTGATCTTGAGATTCATGGAGGCCTTGGGGCAAAGATGAACCAAGGGTGAAAGGGGGGACAAAGTCTTGTCCACTCCTGCTCTTACTTCTAGATCTCCTCTCCCCTCCATATCATCTATTAGGGATTATCTTCCTATTGTGGGGTAACCTTTCACCCTCTCTTTCTATGGGAGACTAATAATCCTCATACTGGTTTAAGCCTAAATCAACTGCCTCCTCATATCCTGAGGCATTTCCTTCCTAACTTGGAGGGGCAAGACTTTCTTGTCTTGAGTTTCCCTTTTGTTTCCAGGTAAGAGACATGTCATTATTTATTTTTTCTCTTCTACCCTAACCTTGTCTAGATGTGGCCGGAAGCTCACCCTGCAAATTTTCCTCTGGGTGTTCCTTTCTCCAAGACCTTGTAGTTTTGAAACTCATAGTGATATAGTGATTTTTTATATTAACCACTAGTACAAAGATGTTTTAAAGTCACCACCCAAACTAACTGGGGTTTTCTATGATTTTATCAAATAGGAAAGGTAGGAAAAATGAAAAGGAATCAACTATGTGTATAAGGTAACTAACTGGTTTTGAAAATAAGTAGGCCAGGAGTCTAGCTCAACTTGTACCTACATTATTTTATACAAATTTTTACAATTTACCTAGTAGAGTCACCATTTTATTGGTTCTAAAAAGATTTTACACTCAAAGAGATACCTGCTTATGACTAGTGTTAAGGAGTGGTTAATTACAAATGTGGGAAATCTATAAGCAATTGGACCAACTATAGGGACAAGACTACCCTCTTCACTTCTGGCTCTGCAAAACTAAGGTGGGTACACCTGATCCAATAGATATAACTCTATTCTTTACTCAATACTAGATCTAACAATAGATGACAGTGAGAAAGTACTAAATAACAACCTATTATTCATTGACTCTCCATCACTGGGTAGAAAAATTGTAAATGTAAATAAAAGTAAATGACTGGTAATAATTTAATGTTTTAGGATTACAAGGTTTTGATCATTCCCCACAAAGAAAAGATAGGAAAATACATGTCAGTGCCCTATCCATTGGGCAAAATGTCAGAGGACAAAATGAAAACAAAGATGTTTTGAAGAGAATCTAGTCTTTAAATATAAATATAACACATCAACTCCTTCCTACTTATAGAAAATCCTCAAACAGATTTAGTAAACATGTATCCCACCCTGAGCAATATTTAATCCAATCCTAGATCAAAACTCAAAGCCAAACACATACATATAAATCTCAAAAAGACTTAAAGATTTACAAAATAAACTCAAAGGAGAGACAAAGAATTGAGATTTGTATTAAGTATAACCTTGAATGTTGTATACATCATATTTCTGAACAATAAGCTTGGAAAATAGCAGTAGCAACTTGTACTTCTTCTCTATTTCTTTGATAAGAATGATACAAAAAGTTACAATCCTCGACTGAGGGCTAGGGCTTCAAAATTTCTATATTTTTAACTCCTAAACTCTCAATACCTAGAATGATCGTGGAAAATCCTTTATATACAAGGAAGTGCAAAAAGCTACCGATCATTCTAGGGTTTACAAAATTCCTAACCCTAAAAATTTTTACAACAACCCTACTAAGTTTACAATAACTAAACTAATGAAATAGATGAGATATTTTTTAGATGAGCCACCTTGCTTTATGCCTTCAATGTTGTCCTCGGCTTCTTTCAACAAATATGATTGCAATATCTTGATGTCCATCCTGTAATAAATGTTTTTTCTATTTCTCAACAACCCTCATGACTCAAAAGGTAACTACCTTCACTTGTCACAAGAGGTTGATGGAGTATTTAATTTTTGAACATGAGGTATGTACCGATACCTCCACTTATTGTACACATCTTCACTTGGTAATTCAAAATCTGCAAACTTAGCTTTCTTGCTAGACAACTGTTCCCATTCTTTGTCTATTTCACTGATCCTATGTTGAATTTGATCAAACATTGATTTTGCATTCATTAATAGTTTGATGGTGCTAATAAAAGGATAGGTGCCATCTAAGACACCAGTCACTCTCTCTGATAGAAAGGTATCCATCTCTTCTCTCCACTAATATAATTCTTTTAATTCTCCTCACTATGTGAGAATAGTTGGTATTAGTTCATAATTTGAAAGCATCAACTCTTCTTTCAACATACTTGATTTCCTTATGAAATGACCCAAAATAATGTCATAATCTACTATTTTCTTCATAGCCTTGTGCACTAGCTTAATCAGTGGATCGGGGTCCTCTTGGCATTTAGACAATAAATGAAATAATTTCACATTTGGAAACCTCTCAATCCATCTTTTCAAAATTGGTGACATCTCATTTTTATCTTTATTCAAAGTATTAAAGAAAATATGTAACCTATTGACATGATTGAAGAAAATTGAGGGCTTCAAATCATGTGCAAATTGCATCATTGCATATGTTATTTTTTATTCATACTTTTGGTTTGCCAAAGTTGTGGCCTTCACATGTTCATCCTTTTCCTTCTGCAACTGCACCCTTCTTTCTCTCAATTTATTAGCTTCCTTTGTTAATCATTGCTTCTCCCAACTAACTCTTGCATTTGAATCTGTCTTTGGGTAGGGGATGGTGGAAACTCAACAATTGGGCTAGAATATGAAGCCACTACAGGTTTGTTAGCTATCATTAGTTGTGGTGACCTGTGATCTTGTGGTCCTGATAGTTCAGCAATTAACATATCCTTTTCAATCAGCTATATCTTGAGCTCATTGTAAGACTTGAGGACAGTTTTGAATTTGAGCCTGAGCTCCTCTTTTTCTTTGGCATCTTTCTCTACCACTTTGACATTGAACTTGGTAGTTTCTAAAATTAGGTTTGAAGCTTCTACTCTAGAAGTCTCACCCACTCTTTGTACCAATAAATTTCCAACATACCCTATAGAGAGAGCCTCTCTTTTTCCTGTATCTTCCTCCCTCTTAAGGGACCACATCACCAAGGCTACATGGTCCTCTGAAAAATCAATTCCCTTGGCAGCTTGTTGGGCCTATTCTACAGTAGCAAGAATCTTCACTTTGCTCTTCCTGACTTGATCAAAGACTATTGTATCAGCAATATCCCACTCTGGGAAAATTAGTACCCCTGCAATATGGACCATAGCCCTCCATTCTTCAGGAGTGATCTTTTCAAATTGCTTCACCATTTCTTCCTTGGTGTCATTTTCTATCTCTTTGATGTCCCTATCAAGGAATTCTTCCTTCTCACAGATTTCCTTGAACTAATTTATTTTCATTCTCCACAAAAATTGGAAGAATGTTGTAGTCCTAACAAATTTATCATCAACTACAAAAGAATCACTATCTTGTTTTAAAATAGGGTCCATTTTTTTACCCTCAAACTCGGCAATAGTAAGATCCATGGCCACTTCCTAAGGTTCCTCTAGTACTCCTTGTAGCTCATCATTGGAAACAAAAATGTTTCTCTCACTTCTCAACTATACCAACTACTCTGCTACCCCATCTTCATCCAAATATAAAGGGGATTGAGAGGGAGAGTATACATTTTTCTCTGACCCTAACCCTTCTTGTTTTTGCCTCTTTGGAGAGGGTCCTTGCATTGCAGGGTCATTCATTGGCCTCTTTCCCCTAGAAATGGAAGGAATGTCCTCACTTCTTTGCTATGATGGTAAGAGAATAGTGTACCCACTTCTCTTCTACATTGTATATGTTCCACTTGGGGTCAATTTCACATATCCTAGCTGGCTCAAAATCTCCCTAACCCTCTCAAGGTTTGTCTTACTCACTGCAGCCCTCTTTTCATTTACTACATGCATAATGCCTTCAAAATGCTCCATAAGAACCTCTACTTTTCTTGCCTATGGCTCAAATCCCTTTAATGGGTCATAAGCTTTATCAAATTTTTTAATGAAATCTACAGTCTTCTTATAAATTACCCATTTCTACTTTAGTCTTTCTTAAGCTTGAAGGTCAAACTCATTTCTTATTATATCTTCAGTGAAATAAAATTGATGCTCCATAAGAGCACACCTAATCTTGTCTTTAAACATCCTTGATAGGAAACCCTCATTATCTGCACACATTATTGCAACTGTAGGCATTCTGTAGGGCTGCAATTATTGGTTCAAGTATACTCATCCTCCTTTAGTTATAACAAATTGATGAGCAATTGTTATATTAGGGGAAAAATTCCCTCTTCCTTTTCCAGTAAGGGCACTCTCTTGTAGGTCACCAATCTATCTCAAAATTTCAGCATATCCTACGTTTAATGGAACTTGGTAGGGAAAAATATAAGGTGCCTTTCTGCAGCCATAGAATCTAAAAACTGTAGAAATAGGATACAAAATAATATCCCCAAAATTATAGACAATGGTAATGTCCTAACAGTATTCCTTTGGACTGATTAACCGTAGTAGCTCCCTTGGGATCCTAGGATTGTCAAAAAATAATAGTGTCCTCAACCTTGAAGTAAAATCCCTATCAAAGGCAATGAAACTAGCATCAACTCTGTCCCATGACAAATTTGTGGTCCACAATTGGACTAGAAGGATCTCTCCATTTCTCTCCTTCACAATATTCACTGTTGAGCTAAAGAATTGCTCACCCTTGTACAAGAACATGTGCATAAGCATTGAATACCACCCAAAAGGCCTACTAATCTTCATGTTCTTAATTTCCATTAATCCCTCATGGATTAAATTAGCCAAATGTGATGCAAAGTCAAAAATCAATTCCAATTGGGGGTGTAATGACTGTACCATCACAAACATATATGGTATTGGCATATGAGTGGCCTCATCATGCCCTAGGATCAAAGTCAAAGACTTGTAGAAACCCTGTGCTCTCTTACTGAAAAGATCCATTCTGAAAGGCTTTGGTGTGCTTGGAATGATGACACACATGGATCCAACCTTGTCTATGAAATCCGTTAAAGGCTCTACCCTTAAATAATCCCTCTAAGCCTCATATACCTCTGTAAACTTTGTAAAGTCTATTTTCTCCAACCCAAAAGAAGGGTCATTTAGTGAGAAGACCTCCCTAATTTCCTCCTCAGTGATACTAATCAAGTCATTCCCATTTACATCTTTGACACACTTTGTCACAGGGTCATAGCACTTAGCAATTTGTATTAATAATTCAACATCCGTAAAAACTCCAGGGACCACTAGCTTTCCAATATCAAATTTCCATATGTTGCTGAGGGGAGCACAAGAATTTCTCTGTGAGTAGGCTAACTTGAACAAAATAAGACTGTTATGATCTTCACTAATCCTAGCATCTCTCATCCAATTCCCTCTATCATGGAGTCAATTGTTAACATAGTCCCTAGGGTTTGTCGGAACTAGTTCTTTTAGCCTAGCTCCCCCATTGTCTGAGTGTGGTAGTAATTGCATTAAATCCTCAATGATACCCCTATCTTTGTACTCTATCTTACCAGACAATCCTCTCTTTGGTGGCATTTTAAAATAGGGTTTCTAAAACAATATATGAATATCCAAGAAAAACCCTAAAAATATCAACAAGCAACTGGATTTTCCTCCCACAATTCCTTCACAAAGTTCCAACAATTCTATAATTTAGAAAACTTTGACCTACCAGGCACCTAAAAGACTTCGCTTGACATTGCTCCAGAGGAAAATCCTATTCACCAAAATTCTTATGAGAGTGGTAAAGAGAAACAGTGATCAAATTTTGATATATAATGTTGCCACCTGTTTACAATTTATCTGCACATAACTCATTAATTCCACCATTACTAAAAGTTGGTGGCCTCAGCATTCACAATACATGAACAACATCACAGACTAAAAATTTGAATTCTGACCATTGATATTATTTTCCTTTGGCACATTGGACAATTAGAAAAATTATCCGTGCAACCCTTTTTACCTTTTCCCAAATGAGTTCTCATCCAATGAAAACAATTCAAAATAACCATGTGGGAAAAAGATAACTTAACTTTATCATTGATTAGAGAGGATAGGTGTTATCTTGTCGCTGAAGCGTGGATAGAAAATGAGCATCTGTATCTAGTGGTGTAACAACAGCCACTAGATTCTTTCCAAATCATATCCCTTTATCGATTCCCCAAGCAATGACCCCACCTTCTCCTTTGAAATCCTTCATCAAATCAAGGAATGCCACGTCGGATAGATCACCAAGTGGAAAATGCAAACTTTATGTTCAGTGTCAGGTATACTAACAACTTGACATGTCATCACTATCCTTTGGCCAATCAAATATGAACCTGTCAACATGACCTGGTGATAGAGGACCCACCCTAGTCATCATCTTTTAAACAAGATCAACAGTTGTCACTATACCACGAACCTTAAAGAACGTGCATTTTACCCTAGCGGTATAATGATAACTGCAAGATCCTATTGAATCTTAACCACCCAAGAAGGCTAGCCCTACTATGACACCTCATATATCCTTCTAAAAAATCAAAAGATGTGACATCCACAAGAACAGGTGGGCGGGCCCTCCTTTCATTTCTTCTTTTAGTGTTAAAAAACCTATCAATCACCACATCACTTTTATTTCAACCAATTAAAAACATACATATCAGAGTGACCTGGCATTTTAAGGCCCTGCTGCCTTTCATCCATCGCATAGCATCAGATGGTCATCGTTATACCATGGAGCTTAAATACTCCACATCTTTCATCTGTGGTATAGCGACAACCATAAGATCAAACTGTGCTTTACTCCTTTGAAAATTCTGACCCTACTGTTGTTACATCACTCTGGATAGGTGTCAACCTAGAAAACACACCACTGAGATTGTCATGTCAGAAACCTTGCTGCCATCAATAAACCTTGATCGAACACTTGCCACTATACCATGATGCTTAAAAAGGAATCATCTCAACCCTATGATATAACGACATCCATTGATGTATTTTTTGATTTAATTGCCAACACAGCAGGGAAGACAGACCCATTGAGATAGATGTCCGCTAATCTCTAGATTGCATGTCAAAGATTCTGATAATAGGGAGCTATGAGATTTAACAACAACCACTCATTTAAAAGGTTTGATACTTAGGAAAATACCATGAGAAACTTAGGGTTTGCAAGAAATATTAAAAGGGGTCTCGATTCTATAACCTAACCACACAACATGTAAAGTGGTGAAAGAAAAAGGGGGTGAAAATAGCACATATTTATTTGGAGGATTAGTGAACCAAAATGGTAACACGAAATTAGAACAAGGCCTAAGACCAACTAGGGCTTCCACTAAACCCTAGGGTTTTAACCTCAAAACCATACCATCAGGTCTATGAACTAGATTTCTCAAAAATTATAGCATGAAGTTGGAAAAAAATAATATAGTGATAACAAAAGATACCTTCATCACTTCTAGCATCAAATTTTCCTATCTCATCATCCCTCTTGATATAACATTTTCTACCAAAAAATATGAAATGTTTTACACTAGGAGTATGATCAAACCATAGTTCATAGGGATTCTTACTTGTGCCATCTCTGATTTCAATTCTATTTAATGTGTACATTGTTGTTCCAACAGCCTCTCTCCAATGTACATGAGATACATTCCCTTCAATCAGCATTGTCCTAGCAGCATCAGGTATAGTTATGTTTCTTCACTCTGCTATCCCATTCTATTGTGGAGTTCTAGGATCAGATGTTTTTCTTTTTATCACATGCTCTTCACAGTAAGAATTGAATAGATCTGATGTAAAATCTCCACCTCTGTCTGATCTTAAACACTTTATTTTTAGTCCTAAATCATTCTCTACCTTTTCTTTAAACAACTTCAATTTGTCAAATGCTTTTGATTTCTCTCTCAAATAAGTAACCCGAATAATTCTAGAAAAGTTATCAACAAAGAGTATAAAATACCTTTCATCATAGTATGACTTTGTTCTTATAGGCCCACATAGATCTGTATGTACCAGATTCAACTTTCCTTTTGATGTAAATGTTTTTCTTTTATGACTGCTTTTAGTTTGCTTTCCCATAACACATTCTCTGCATACAGTGTTAGAAGGCTTCATAATCTTTGGTAGATCTCTTACTACATTAGGCATACTTTCTTTCACAATGTTATCAAATTTAACATGACAAAATCTTCTATGCCATAACCAACTATCATCTACCTTCACAAAAAAACAAGAGGCTCCAAATGTGTTTAGTTAGCATACATTACCTCTAGATCTTGAACCGGTAGCAATCAGTTTTCCTTCCTTGCTTTTGATAAAGCACTTACCATTAACAAAACTTAACTGAAAGTTTTTATCAATTAACTATCCAATACTCAACAATTTATGTTTCAATCCTTCAACAACTAGTACATTGTTTGTATTAGTCTTTCCATCCAGAGTGATAGATCCTACTCCTATGATGGATTTTGGGAGATTTTCCCCAAACCTTACAACACCTCCATCATAATTTACTAATTTAACAAATTTGTTCTTATCACCAGTCATGTGATGAGAACATCCACTGTCAATTATCCATTTAGTTTCCTTGTCAACATGAGATACTAAGGATTTTTCTTCATGAACTGGTTCATCTTTAATAGCAATAAATCCAATATCTTCATTGTCTAAATCATCATCATCATCAGAGATTCCTTCACTAGCATAATAACATTCTTTATCTCTTCTAATCTTTGCATAATCAAGTTTTTATTTAGGAACTCTTGTAGGATATCTAGATGCAAAATGACCTACCTTGTTGCATGAAAAACATTTCAAAGGTAATTTTCCTTCAAATTTTCCCTTACCTCTTTTCTCTCTTCTAGCTATTAGTGCAACAAGTTCTTCCATCTTCTTTTCTTCTTCCATTATCTTCTCCCATTCCTCAACATACTCACCAAGCTCTTATCTTAGGTCTTCTTTTCTTTTACTCAGAAGTGTAGATACTTTATTGTGTTTGGATGCCTTAAATGCAAATTCAACTTTAGGAGTAGCTTCTCCTAATTTTGTAGCTTCAAAGCTAGTTAACTTTGCAATCAACATCTCTTTGCTAAATTTTGGAGTCAGGGGTATAGTTTCTTGAATTGACATTGCCTTAAATTTGTAGGTAGGAGTTAGAGATCTGAGAATCTTTGCAATGACTTCATCTTCATCATAAGTATCTCCATAATTTCTGATTCCAACTATAGCTTCTATAACCCTTTGAACATAGGCTCTAATGCTTTCATCTTCATTCATTTGCAACTTCTCCATCTTTGTCTTCCAATTCTGCAATTTCTCTTGTTTGGTATATTTTTATCCTTCATAGAGTGCCTCTAGTCTATTCCAGATATCATGTGCCAAATCCAGATCTTTAATTTCAGTAAACTCACCCTCAAATAGTGTACTAATCAATGCTTCTCATGAGACCATGTTGCATCAAAATAGTTTCTTTTCATCATCGGTGGCTAACACTAAGTCATTCTTAGCTTTCAAAGTTTCCTTCTTCTTCACAATCATCTAGTAGTCTATACCCAAGCATAGAAAATGTGTTTGCATCTTATTTTTCCAACTGTCAAAGTTTTCAAGATCAAACTTAGGACTATCCTTCCTATAGTATGCCATTTTTCAAGATCACCTCAAGCTATTAAGCTTTCACTCTTAAGACCACAAGCTATGATACCAATTGTTAGGATTAATAGTCCATAATACAACTAAGAGGGGGGGTGAATCAGTTGTATGATAGAATATTAAACTTTAAACTTTAAGCTTATCAATATTAGATCCAATGAACACAATGAATTCCAACACAATAACACAATATTTTGGTTACAGGGAAACCCTCTTAAAGGTAAAAACCTTAGTGGGCATTAGCACCTACTAATGATGTACTAAGAGTATAGTAATCCTTGTTAGAAGATATAGCCTTGTTAGGAGCTTATTGAAACATTACAGTACATAGTCCTTGTTAGAGGATAGACCCTATTAGGGGTCAAGAACAAAAGAAGGCTCACTACCCAAGGCTCACTACCCAAACAAGGTTAAGTCCACCTTCTGAACTCACTAGTTCGCAACAAGTGTATATGAAGAAATACACAATCTTTTGAACTATTTGCCAGCAATTGTCTTTCCTTGATTAGTTCTAAATAAATCCATCAATAATCCTCTACTCTACATACAACAAACACAAATTTGCAACCTCCTTATGTCTCTTCCAAAGAAAAGACCTTTTATTTATACCTTATTACATTTTACCAAGAATAGGTCAGCCCATAAGGCTTTCCTAATTATAAACAAGTACATAGGTTCTTGCTAAGGTACACATGGTATCATAAACAAGTTTACAATGATTACATTACAACAATTAAAGATTGACATCTTTGAATTATGCTTGCCAAGAAAAACACACGCTTCATTCCCTGAGTCAGCTTCCTTATAAGCCATCACTAGAGCACATGCCACAGATGATGTCACCAATCATTTAGTACCTTGATCTGACCAATGACCATCTATTAGTACCTCTTCCATCATCCTTCAATATCACATACCTTGAATCCAATCCCTCTGAAATCTATACCAAAAACTCAGAGACTAACTCTGTCAATTCTCACTATCACAGTCTAGTGACCAGTCTTTACCAAAATAGTTGTATCTTCCTTAATATGCATCTATTAATGATGTGATCTCATATATAAGATCACAACATCCATCTAAACTCTCTTCTAACTTCGTAGCATTTGAAACATTCATACACCTTATGTACACTATGATTACCAATTTGGTTCCTTCATAGAAGCATATGTTGACATCAGTGACAAAACACAAATGACAATAGTATGAGTGCCCATTCAGTAATGTAGTGATTAAACATATTAAATGTCTCAATCACCACCCATGCATTAGCAATATCTAACATGATCTACAAAACTTTGAGATGTGTCTATCTTTTTTACAAGAGTGACAAATGACTAGAGGCCTTATATTCCTCGGGACATTAACATGGGTCACCATTTTACATTGTCTAGATGAGTGACCATTTTCATGTTCTTTTTACTTGTCTTGCAATTCATAGCTATATGACCAAATTTATTGCATGAATAATAGTAACCATTAAAAGGTCTTACCTCTGTATAGTTCCTCGCTATGTGTCCATGCTTTTTACATGCATAAAAAGTGTGGTCTACTAGGTTACACTCATTCTTAGGTAGTTCACTATTATGTTTAGTTTGATCTTTAGTCTTCTTAGTATCACTAGAGTCTTTTTTTACATTCATTCTTACTTGCATGCTGTCAATCTGATTTTGTGCTTCATTGTATCCAATGTAGCTAGTATCTCCTTTAGCTCTTCTTGCATACAACTGAGATTCTATCAAATCATAACTGGTGTTTAATTTTTCAATTTGATTCTTTGCATCTTTTAATTCAAATTCCATGCTTTCTTTGTTTTTTCTTAGCTCTAAGGTTTCCATGTTTGCTTGCCTCAATTCTTCATTAAGTTGAAGGTTCTCTTTGACCTGTTCATCATAGACTTCATGATTGTTAGTCAGCTTATCATCAAATTCTTCAAGTTGTTCTTTTAAGGATGTATTTTCTTCATTCAGCTTCTTCACCATTGTCCCTAGATCACTAGTAGAGCATTCTTTCAAATCGTTCCTTAGCCTTTTAATGACTAGTTGAGCATCACTGAGTTTTTCCCTTAGTTCTTCAATTTATCTTTTAGATTTTTCTAGGTCTTCAAGAGTAGCTTCAAGATTTCCTTTTAGATGTTTCATTTATGCTTTTTCCATGATCTCCTCAAGTGGTTAAAATTCTTTGTAGAGGACTAGAGCTGTGATACCAATTGTTAGGAATGGGAACACTGAGAGGGGGGGTGAATCAGTGTTCACTATATTTTATCTTTTTACTTATTCTTTAAACTGAACTTAAATGCTTAAGTACTGAAATGAACATCCACATAAACATGAAACATGAAATCAACACATAACACCAATATGGTTATGGGGAAACCAAAATAGGTAAAAACCCCAGTGGGAATTGACACCCACTAATATTTTGTAATAGTGTTTTATGATCCTTTTTAGAAGATCCTTAACCCTGTTAGGAGTTGCTTTCCAATGCATTAAGTACAGTAGACCTTGTCAAGGGTTGGACCCTGTTAGGAGTTTTCTACAATAGTCCATGTTAGGGGAGTGGATGCACTATCCTAGAGCTCACTGCTCAAGTGGTGAAGGCTACAACCTTCTGACCTCAGATACACACTATATCTGTCGGATGAACTGTCACTGTGACACTTCTTGTCAAATCGGTTCCTTTGATGCACTGATGCTTTGACCTCTTGCAGCACTCTAATAAATCTTATAGTCTCTTTGCACACCTCTTCTCTACTTATCACAACTCTCAATAAACTTCCATACTAATTACAATGGGCACATCTCATATTTATATGTGCATACAAAATAAACAACTAGGTCAGCCCTTAAACCTATTACATACAATGCTTCCAATTGAATTGGCTCAAGCATGTTTACAAAAAAACATATATACATGTTGGAAACCTAATTACAACAGCTACATAGCCTTTACATCATTAGAATATAATCGCAACTCAAAATGCTAACACTCAGCTGCTTACAATGTTCTTCTCTGGAAAACACTAGCTGTGTAACTTCAATTATCTATATCTTTCTCATACTTGCATATCTGATCATGCACTCATAGACTAAGCATGAATATAGTCCAACCAACTTATCTTCTATGGCACATACCATAACTTGGTCATATGCATGTGCGCTGATGCTCTGAGCTTCAGGAACTCTATACACTATCCAGTCTTCAACATTTAGCTGATTTTTTATCTTCCCATCAAGTGCACTGACTCCAAACTACTATATGACTTTGTTTCCATAATGAAAACACTATACTAAGTCATATACATTAGTATAGCTAACTTTCCAACAATATGTACTAAAAAAGAAGGGTGAGAAAATAGTGAATGCTTACCATTTTCATATATAGTAGGTTGAGGGATATCTAAAATAATAAGAGGCTCAAAGGGAGGACATAACTTAGATTTCAACAACATGGGTGTGTTTCATTTGTATATACTAGGTACAGTTATGAGAACATAAGACATTACTAGAGTTTGTGTAGTCCTTGTAATATGAGGATGCCTACCCTAAAGAATAATATTTTCCCTAACTCTTGATGAAGAGGGAGTGAAATATGAGGTACATTATTGTACAAAAGTAGATAAATATGTAGAGGCAAATGTAGGGGGGAAGAAATAGTAAATTGGGCCAACTTAGGTGCTAATTATGTGGTTAAATATTGGTATCAAATTGGAATGCAACAACCACTCAATAAACTATTAACTAAAGAATTTATCTACATAAGGCCATATCAAATGAACCAGATAAACTCTCAAAAGTAGCTTGTTTCTTCCTAGTTGAAGTGAGTTTAATCCTTTTATGAATACTCATCAAATTGTCATAAAGGATTAGTGACTTGACTACTCCAAATTGGAAGATTCAAATGAAATGCTAAACTAGAAATGAACTAGAATGGAAGATTAAAAATGATAAAATGAGAGATATAATATAGGATGGATGCAAAAAAATTAGTATTCTAGAATGAAGATGCAAGAAAATATACTATGATAAACAATGCAGGGAAGAAAACTAGATTTAAGGATGCAAGATTATGCTAAGAATGAAGTAAACTATGAATGTAAGAGAGCTATGAGAAAACTAAGCACCAAGAATTCAAAATAGCAAGATTACTCTAGAATGCACAAAGATGGATCCCTTGAGCCATGGAAGAGCTTCCTTTTGAAGGAATTGCCTCAAGGATGGAGGGTGGAGATTAAGAGGAAAAAGATGTTAGGTAGAGATGAGTGGTGAGAGAGATCAATCCATGTGAGAGAATTCAAGATTTTTGATTGGCCAAGCTTGATAGGAGAATAAGACAAAATAGAAAATCCCCTTTTTAACTATCAAGTAATCAAGATTAAGTTGCACAAATTGCTCTTTTTAATAAAAGTGAAAGGACTTTTATATTAAAGGTAAGTTTTGACAATTAAATAATTTTTCAAGTTTAGAGATGATTTATGCTTATTTTTAGAAATAATTTAATTATGCAAGGGGGTTTATCTAGGTTTCTTACATAATTATGTCTAGTAATTATGCTTTTGAATCTTAGAATTTATTTTGTGGTAATTTAATTGAAATTAGGGGCTTAGGTTCTACTAGACAAATTTGAGGTGATTACATTTGCCTCTCTTTCAATCAATGTGCAAACAATGCATTGATTCAAAGAATAGATAGTAGCTAGATTAGAGAATGGCTTGATATGAAGTGATGAGACTATTTCTAATAAGTAGTATTGACTCTGAACTTGATCGAACAAAGAGTGATAAAGATATATCAGCTCTAGACTTGATTGAGAAAAGACTAGTGAGACAAGATTATCCAGCTTGATGTGAAGAAATGAGACTAAATATCTGTCAGAGAGCTTTGAGATAACTACTTGAACAAGGATTATGAGGAAGTCATTCACATGATTGAGAGATAATACCATATTAATATGAGTCCTGATGAACCTAATATACCCTAGGAATGTTGTCAGATTGATATGGATCCTAATGAACCTAACATGCTCCAAGAGATCAAATAGATGTCTATCAGAGTGACCTGATATGAAGTGATGAGATCACTCTTTTAGAGAGAGATGCAAAGAATCTCAACTTGATATGATTCTTAGTGAAGATGAGATACCCCAAGCCATGAAGCTTGAATTGATTTTTTGATTGAATTTATTTGCAGAAATAAGATTTTCTATATTGTCATGCACCCTTGTGATCTAAATTGAAATGAGGAAAAAAGGTTAAAGCCGTATTTGATTTAAAGCATTAGGTTTGATAAGAGTATGTTGTGAACAAATTTAAAAAAGCTTAGAGCTTGTTCAGAGGTACTTTGAGGTCTTATTGATCATATTTGACTAAAATTTGACCAAGTTAGACCAAATTTGACAAGTATGAAATCACTTAGATGTGA